>CM061142.1:248204657-248329668 GCA_030789695.1 Scilla litardierei
TGATACAACTGCTGCTGAGGTTGATGGGGCTGCTGGTATGGTGCCCTATAGCTAAGGTTCGGGTGGTTCCGGTTGTTGGGAGAATATACCGGATTCAAGCTTGTCCTCAGAGGATAAGGTGCATTACCCGTTGGATTATAAAAGAGTGCACTAGCTTGGTCCACCTGTGCCGAGATATCACCGCCATCAAATTCTCCCATTACCTCAGCCTCTACTGCTGCCACTTGCTGAGTATTGGCACCACCGGCCCCTACCATGAATGCAGAGATCTGGGTGGAAAATAAATCAAATTTGCTAGACAGTTTATCTACTTCCTCCACCCGGTGCATTCCTCCATATCTAGGTGCAGCGCGTTCGTCGCTCCACCTTTCATTGTTTGACGCCATATTTTCCAGAATCTCTCCGGCGTCTACTTCATTCCTTGACATGAAGGACCCTCCAGCCGTGGCATCCATTGAGGACTTTAGGTCGTCCCTCAGCCCATTGTAGAACAAGTTGATTATCTGCCATCTGGGGAGCTCATGGTGAGGGCATTTTCTTTGCATCTCTTTAAACCTCATCCATGCCTCATGCAAGGATTCGTGGCTGGCTTGGGAGAAGGAGGAGATCTCGCTCCTCAGCTTCATTGTCTTCCCCGGAGGAAAGAACTTGTTCAGGAATGCATTAGATAGCTTCTCCCCAAGTCGTAAATGTATTGGGGTCCTTTCTCCTCAGCCACTGTTTTGCTTTGTCCCGCAGAGAGAAGGGGAACAATCTCATCCGGATGGCTTCAGTTGACACGCCATTGATCCTAAAAGTGTCGCACTTCTCCAGAAACGAGTCCAAGTGCTCGATTGGGCTCTCCATCGGAGCTCCTAAAAAATGGTCATGTTGGATCCAAGTCACCAACGACGGCCAGCTCGAAATTTCCGGTCGTAATGGCCGGAGGCTGGATGCTGGACGTGGAGCCGATGGACGGCATCGAGTACTCAAGTAAGGACTTCTGGGGAGGCGTATTTTCTCCCATTTGGCGGTAATCTCTACCCTTCTTCTCTCGGCATTCAAACGCCTCACGGTGGCATTTATCTCTGGATCTAGAGGAACTAATTCGTCAAGACTTCTTGAGTTCCTGTGCATGAAAAATCAAGAAACACCCGTGAAGCACGTGTGGTATAACGCCAGATTAAAAAATAGTAAAGAAATAATAAAAAAATAAAAATAAAAATGTAGAATGTGAAAATTTTCACAAGGTGAGGATGTGAACTAGTCTCTGGGGTTCACAGGGTCCTAAAAGAAACAAGCACGTTGTCTCCCTGGCAATGGCGGCATAAAGCTTGACGTCCCCTACATGTAGCAATGTGTAGTCGGAATGGGGATACCAGATTTAAATATTTATAACCACAAGCGCACGGTGTTGTAGTGTGGCTTGGGGGTCGAACACGGGGAGGTGTGTGATGTACTAGTTATCGGACAGGATCCGGATCACCCGGTGGGTGAGCTAGCTCTATCGCTCGGTGGGTTGTCACGAAATGGAACTACGAAAGATGTAAGATATATAAAAGGGAACCTAGGACCCTGGTTTCCACCCTATCATGTGTCCTCTCTATTACGACTGACGGATAGTGAAATGATTGGATTCTAGGGTTTAGTGGTGAGACGTTGCCTCTAAAAGTGATACCTAGCGTCGCATGGGCCCGATATTCCGGTCGATACCCAGGATGATACGCTAGGGCTACCGGCTTCGGATGGTGGGCATTTCCATGATCATTAACACCGATAGAATCCGGGAGCACTAAGCTCGCAACGATTACTCTCGACATTTTATCATGTCGTTTCCACGTACTAGGATTCAATGTCTAAGCTGGGGGTGTGAGCTGTGGCTAGGGGATCAAACTCCCGTTTTATTTTCCCTTGGTCCGATGGTCAGAGGCGGCCTTTCTCCTGCCAATGACAATGAAATGCCCCGCGAAACCATCTAAATTCCTATATCCTATCGAAACCCTAATCCTATGGTCGTTCTTGGGAGAACCCACAAAGGGGTTTCCACCAATGCCATAGATTAGAGAACTACTCACAATTCATTGCAGAAAGAGCAACACAACAAAATATAACCATTGAAATCAAGATGAAGCAATAGATGAAGAAGCTAACAATAGTATTAATGCAATATCAAAGTTTCAGAACAATTAGAGAACTTACAAAACAGAATAAATTCACAGCCGTTAAAATCCCAAAAAGACAGTTTTAGAAAAGGGGATCTCGTTCTGGAAAAAACCTAGGCTTATATATTGAAAACAAGACCACCCGATCGGTTGAGGCATCAACCGATCGGTTGAGTCGGCGGTTGACTTGACCTTTGGTTCTTTAGATACTTCACCTGATCGCTGAATCGATCGGGTGAGTCATCGGGTCATAAGCTAGGAAACTTTGGCTACAGGTGAACCGATCGGGTGAGTTTTCATCCGATCGGTTGTAATTCAGCTCCAAAAGACAGAAACTTCTACGGAATCGACCAGTTGAGTGCTCCGTCGTTGTTCGGATCTTGACCGGGTCCGAGCTTCCCAAGCTCTATGCGATAGGGGTCCCTCTTTAGACTCCGAGGCTCGAGTTTCTTTTTTGGTCGTAATTGTTCCGGGGAAGGGGGACCCCTCGTGTAGTACGGCAGGAAAGTGGAAGTGCTCGTATCTTAGCTAAGATTAGAAGAAAGAATCAACCTCGAGGACCGTGAAATGGTCTGTCGATATGGAAATATTCTCGAGCCCGCATGAGCTGTCACCACCACCCGATCACTGAACTGATCGGGTGGGCTCTTCTTCACTGCTACTTATGTCCGGGTCGGATACTCGTGCACGAACCGATCGGGTGGGTCTGTCCACCTGATCGGTTGAGGGCTGAAATATGACAGTCTTCGTCATTTGGCCCTCAGGATCACGCGTGGCACCTTTCGTTGCTCCAGGGACTCATGATATCTGCTTTATATGTCCCCAACACTGGCAATCTCCTGCAACGGTGCAAAACAAAAAGAAAGTGAAAAGATACAAAAAACACAAAAGAGTGGATACGAAACACCGAAAAACAATGAAAAATCACGAAGAAGACGTGCGTGAATATATAACATATAAACGCACGTCAGAGTGATTCAAGTTGAGTTGGAAAGCTTAGTGAGTTAGCTAACAACGGCAAGTAGTTTGGATGAAAAATTCCAACTACAGAAATATTGGCATGATTTTGAAGGCAGATTGGTCAGAAAAACAGAATACAGCTTCAAACAGATTTGGGCTCTGTTTAAAAATAGTCAACTACTGAAGGGCAAGCAGGCCTTTGGTGAGCACACCAAGCATCTAGTGATCCTTCATAAGGCCCCTGTTTTGAGTCAAAAGTTCAGATTCATGTTTTGAAAGCCTAAAGCATATTGGGTCAACTAAAGGCTATACTAATGATGTGTATATGTAATGTAGGTGCCTCTAAGTAGTTCGAATTCAAGGCTTAACATTCTAAGACTCACATAGAAGTAAATAATAAATATTACAATGAATATACTTACTTTTTCATGGTCTTAAGTCTTTTAGTTGTATGTCTTGAATGTCTCCAACGTCATTTAGTCTTTGATCCTCAAGATGTTCTTTGAAGCTTTTGAATCATCCATTCATTTCTTCTCTTTGGATTGAATCTCCATTCATTTGTTGAAGCCATTGGCTTGTGGTTTGATGTAGTCTTTGAGTTCTTCAAGCCAATGCTTCACCTTTGATGATCTACCCAGTTCTCCACTTGAATCAATACGTGTAGTCACTTTTGATCTTCTTGAATCTAATTGGTGACTATTTAGTTAACTGCAATCACATGGGTTAATCAAAATGATTTATATTTGATCATAATCAAAACCAAGCTGGAGAGTCCAATACTCAACATTCTACCCTTTTTTGATGATGACAAACCAAATATAAACAAAATAAATAATTGTGCATTAAATATACTTACCCCCTGCACATTAAGCAGTTAATAGTGTGTGTATCACATGAGGTTGTGTATATATCGCATGAATGACCAAAAATGATATGCATACACAATACAAATCATATAGGTGATACACATCATAAACATGCGCATGATTACCAACAAATACCAAATGTAATCAATATAGACCAAGGTAATCACCAATGCTCCCCCTGAATCATATACATGATCAATCATACATAAAGGCTATATGATTCAAGTTATTGTTTA
Organism: Scilla litardierei; assembly: GCA_030789695.1. NCBI lineage: Eukaryota > Viridiplantae > Streptophyta > Magnoliopsida > Asparagales > Asparagaceae > Scilla > Scilla litardierei. The sequence continues at coordinate 248,208,861 of CM061142.1, forward strand.
ACACTCAACATTTAATTAGCACAAAGCACATCCTTTGTTTAGTTCTCTCTCCCTTTGGCATTATCCAAAAGGCATGGGGGCATGGAACCAACAAATGCAAAAATAGAGTGGAAAACATAAAGGTATATCTAATATAAACTATATAAACTACCAATTGTAAACACGATATCAAAATAAAGATATCAATTGCAAGAGCACATATCCAACAACTCAACCACACTCAATTATTACAAATAGATAAGCAATAAGCATAGTGTGATAACAGATTACAATTGATACTAATTATAAACATCAGTGTGAGCAGTGTTAGAAAAGTGACAATAGCATAATTAGCAATAGCTACTAACTATAAACATGATAACAAAATATGGATAACAATGCAAAAATTATGACATCACTTATGAAAGGAAAAAACAAGTGATCAAATAGTCTCAATTATCACAAAATTTATAACATTAAGCATAATGTGATAGACTATCCTTGAGCAAAGGAATGACATATGACATGAACATGATTAAAGACATAATGATAGAATCAATATCATCACAATGACATAGATCAACAAATAATATCAATAGATTGAGATCTAAGCCAAACATAGCAGAAAATTGCAACAAACATGACTATAGAAATTTTTAGCCATGTGTACCAAGTTATGTTATTAAATAATAACTTAAATTAAGTTCTAATGATCATAATACTAATGAACTAATCACTACATTTCAAAATATATCAATTGATAATGAAGTGACAACAAGTAGTGATAAAATGATCAAAAGGATACGAATAATATCACAATCATGGTTATGAACTCATCACTCAAAATAACTTCTAATGAGCATACTAATATACTCAAATTATCAAATATTGTAATTACATCAAATGATCACATTTAGCACAAACTGTTGAGTATTGATTCCCCTGATTTGGTTTTGATGATGAACAAACATAAATACCGTGTACTAATTCTCTTTGAGCGCAGTTATGAAGATCGTCGCCAATTTACTCTGTAGATCTCAAGCGACGTCTCAAGACTTGTTTAGAGCGTATGATCGTTGTCCCTGAATCTTCGTTGAAGCTCAAGGACATGTTGATGAAGTCAAAAGAATCTGACTCGTCATGTTGGAGCTTTGAAGACGGGTTGTCTTGTAAATTTCTATGTCATCTAGCTCCGTTTTATAGAATGTTAAGCCTTGAGTCTTACTTGCTTAGTAACCCTCATATCTATCTTATATTATCCCTAAGAATGCCTTAGAAGCCATTAGATAGGGTTCATTAGCTTATCTTCTTTGACATTGGCTTCTTGTACATCTTAGTTGGTTCAAGTTGAAGAACTAATCGATTAAATGTCAATCTAATCGATTAGGAATTCTTCTTGAATCGACTAGTCATCTTTGAGAATTTTAGCCTAATCTCTGTCGACCAACTAGTCGGTCCAAGAAGATTTACCAACCGACTAGTTCTCAAACTAGTCGGTTAATGTTTCTTCTTAGACCGACTAGATTATCCTTCTTATTTCACGCAATTCTCTGTTAGCAACTAGTCGGTCCAAGAAGGCTCACCGACTGACTAGTTCTCCATCTAATCGGTTAATGATGCTTCTTAGACCGATTAAGCTGCTTTAATTTTCCAGACGTTGGAGATTTTATTTCCACGATTTTCCTGGATCTGTTTTGATTCTTTCCATATCTGTTTGATACGTTTCAAACATGGAATTTCTTCTATTATGAGAGAGATCTCAGATCTAGTTTTTGAGATATCGATTATCATTTTTAAGAGATTCGAATTCTTGAAAAGCTCTCTCTCTCTCTCTCTCTCTCTCTCTCTCTCTCTCTGACCTAATCCTCCCAAGAGATCTTGAGTTTTTGTGCGATCATTCTCCTGAAGGATTCAAGGATCACGATCATCATCCTAGCCGTCTCCATCTGTTCATCTCGGTGGTGCTAGGCTTTCGTGATCTCTTCTCATCATCTTTCAATGCCCTAATATCGTAAGTATTTCTCAAGGCATAGGAATTTGTGGTGATTATTTTATATTTCATTAAACCTTTTATTTGAGTTTTGCTCTCGGTTTGTGAGAGGTTAGTGATCCCGGTTTGTGGGAGTCACGGTTCAATCTTTGTATTGATTTGTCTTGTAGTATTTTCTACAAGAGGGTTTTTAGTGAAAGCTTGAGTTAGTGGACTCTAACTCAAGTAGCCGAAAGGGATCCGGGTGTCTGGGACGTAGGATCACCGGGAACAAGTCGGGGAGACTTGGGTGGATCCGAACCCATTACTTCACTTGTTTGCATTGTGATCTTCTTGTTGTTACTTATATTCCACTTTTTTGTTTGTGTTTGCAAAATAATTAGGAATTATCCTCTTAGTTATTTAAAAGTACTATTCACCCTCCTCTAGTACTTGTGCAGTAGCTTCCAGGATATTACTTTTGGTATCAGAGCAGGTTCATAGCTATGACAAACAACGACAACAAGGCCGTTCGACCACCTCCCAACTACAGCTCTTACAAGAATCGTGAAGGAGCATCTTCAGTGCTCGAAGATTACTCCTCAACCAGGCCTCCTCACTTCAACGGTACCAATTATGGGTACTGGAAATACCGGATGGAAACTTTCCTCAGGAGTGCATCACTTTGGAAATCCAGGTTAACGGAGTACGTTGAGCCCATTGAAGATAACTTCACAAAGTGGACTGCCGCGGAGGTCTCCGCGGAGGTGAGCAATGCTAAGGCAATGAATGCCTTACAATGTGCACTGGAGCCTGAAGACTTCAACAAGATATGCACATGTAAGAGTGCATATCAGATTTAGAATCAACTTCTCATCTTGCACGAGGGAACGAGCAGGGTAAAACACTCTAAACTCACTATTGCTAACAAAGAATTCGAGTTATTTCACATGGAATAGGGTGAAAGAATTAAGGAGTACTATGTTGGCTTCGTGGATCTAACCAACGAATTAGAAGCTCTTGGGAAGACTTATACCCAAGAAGAGAAAGTTGCAAAGATCATTGGCGGACTTTCTTCGAGTTGGGAAAAGCGAACCTACGCTATCGAGGAAGGTAATGATATGTCTAAGTATACTGTTATTCAACTAATGGGTACCTTAATGTCTTATGAGGTACGAAAGGATAGCAAGATCAAGATGCATGACAATATGAAGGCGTTCTTGAAGCAAGAAGATCCGAAGAAAAAGGCGATTGCTTTCAAGGCCACCCCTACCACACCTACCGATAGTGAAGAATCGAAAGCTGAGTTGGACATGGAATCTTTGGCCCGCATGGCAAAGAAGTTCAACCGGTTTTTTCGAAAAGGTAACTTCAAGAACAAATCCAAAGTTGGTTCTACTAAGGCCACTTCTTCTTTGTGTTTCAAATGCAATAAGCCAAGACACATCAAGGTCGATTGTCCCCTCAATAAACGAAAGGAGAAATGGAAGGCATCTAAGTACAACGAGTCAAGAATGTACAAGAAGGAGTACAAAAAAGGGCTTATTGGTGCATTCACCGACTCTGAAGAGGACACTTCAAGTGGTGAGTTAGATGAAGAACAAGTGGAGAAAGCACACATGTGCTTCATGGCAAGAGAACAGTATGATCAAGAGACCGCTTCAGATGAATGCGAGGATGAAGGTGAAGAGGTACCTATGGATGACCTTAGATTAGTTAATGAAGAAATTTGGTCTAAGTATTCCAAGTCAGTGAATAGATATACCAAAATCAAAGATGAGCTAACTAGTCTTCAAACCACACCTAAACCTGTCATCACCAACAATGACACAGTTGTTGAAGCCTTGAGAATTGAGATTGTAAATCTCAAATCTCAACTTGAGCATGTTAACATTGAGGATCCGGATGAACATGAGATAGCGGATTTGATTTCTCGAAACTCAACTTTGAGTTTTGAGAATGAGAATCTCAAGTCAGGTGTTTGTGAACTCACCATGCAAGTGTCTACTTTAGATGCTAAAATACTTTCTCTCACTGAGAAATATGAGTTCACATTAGGCCGTATTGAGAAATTCAACAAAGGCAAGGATCATTTGGATAATATTCTGACTGACTTACTTCCGGTCAATCATCACATTGGGTTGGGGTATAATAAGAACATTTCATCCAAATCTTCCACCACCTTTGTAAGGCCATCCTCCGATACCTCAACTAGTAGGAGTAAACACCCTATGGGTAGTTCATCTTCCAATGGTACTTCCACTAAGTTCACATCCCCTTTTGGAAAGAAACCCACTTTGGGTGGGCCTCCAAAGAAGGGTCATGCATTTATGTACATAAATGCCATACCACGTAGGAACACACCACCTACTCCACATGTTCACATTTATGATGATTTCTATGCTCCACGTCCACGAGCACGTGCACACCAAGTGAGACACACTCACACACGTGTTCCCCCACATGCATATGTTCACCCTCATCATTATTAAATGAATGATTACCATCATGCACCGTATCATATGTTGCCACCACCATTTCATCATGTGCCTCATGCTTATCCACATCATGCATACATTAGGCCACTTCCTCATAGAACACATGCACCACGTAGAAATCAAAAAAATGTGCATGTTCTCAATGGGATAGGGCTCCCAAGACATTCTCTATTTTGGGCCCGAAGGACACTAGCATGCATGAAAAACAAGTATATATAAACTCATATTTTATGAATGTTGTGTACAATGCTGATTATATTGGGAAGTCTAAGTCCAATTGGACTTGGCTTCCAAAGGTCTAATCTTTTAGGACCCAATGACCTTGGGTACCATGATACAATGTTCTTATCTTCAGGTACTCAAGAAAAAGAAAAGGAGCAACAAATCTAAATCTGGCTCCAAGAATGGTTGGATACTTGATAGCGTGTGCTCAAAACACATGACTGGTAAAGCTCTGTTGCTATCCGAAGTGGTACCCATTGAAAATGGAAACCGAGTGGTCTTTGGAGGCAACGAGAGTGGAACCATCATAGGTGTTGGGAAAGTTGGTAACCCTTCTAAACCTCTTATAAGTGATGTTTACCTTGTTAAAGGCTTAAATCACAATCTAATCTCTATAAGTCAACTTTTGTGACAAGGGTTACAAAGTTAGCCTTGAGAAAGGAATGTGTCGTATTTTAAGAACTGATAATAATAGTTTGTTGTTCTCTGGCACACGCCATAAGGACTTATATATCCTAGACATTCCAAATTCCCATGAACAATGTCTTATTGCCAACACAAGTGAGCAACACTTATGGCATAGACGTTTTGGTCATGCGAATTTCAGAACACTTTTCAAACTATCCAAGCTAGATTCTATAAAAGGATTCCCTAAGCTTTCTTTTAAAAGGAAAAGTTTTGTGACTTGTGTCAACGAGGCAAACTTCCAAAATCGTCATTCAAACCTAAGAAAAGCATATCCTCTAAACGGCCTCTAGAGCTTTTACATCTAGATCTTTTTGGGCCAACTAGAGTTGCTTCATTAGGGAATGCCCGATATGGACTTGTCATCGTTGACGATTTTTCTAGGTTTACTTGGGTATTTACTTTAGTTAATAAAAATGATGCTTTTGAAAACTTCACATTATTTGCTAAGAAAGTACAAAATCTCATTGGAACCACCATTGTCACTATTTGTAGTGATCATGGAGGGGAATTTGAGAATGAGTCTTTCGCAAACTTCTGTGATGAGGTTAGTATTACTCACACCTTTTCTTTTCCTCGTGCACCCCCTCAAAATGGTGTTGTTGAGAGAAAGAATAGGACGCTAGTGGAATGTGCTCGCACTATGCTTGATGATAGCAACATTGGCCATCAATTTTGGGCCAAAGCGGTACATACCGCTTGCTATGTGTTTAATAGAATACTCTTGAGGCCCGGCACTAAACAAACTTGTTATGAATTGTTGTTTGGTAGGTTACCTCAAGTTAAATATTTTAGAATTTTTGGTGCAAAATGTTTTATCAATAACACGTATGGCAGTTTGGACAAATTTGATCCAAGATCCGATGAGGGGATCTTTGTTGGATATTCCTCCCATAGCAAAGCCTACCGTATATACAACAAGACAACCTCAACGATCAAGGAATCTCTTCATGTATTATTTAATGAAGACTTTGTCTGTCCTAGAATTATCGATGACGATGACTCTATGGAAGTAATTTGTGGATCTGTTGATAAATCTAATTCTATTGATTCTGTTGAAACTAACCCTACTAATGAATCTCTTGAGAATGTTCCTAGTGACCAGGGTGTTCCCAGAAAGCTTCCAACTGGTCGTGACCATCCTCATGAGCAAGTTATTGGCAACATGGAAGATGGTGTCAAAACAAGGTCTCAAGTCAACTTCTTCGCTCATTATGCCTTTGTCTCTTCCGTGGAGCCAAAGAATATCACGGAGGCGTGTGAAGATAGTTCTTGGATCGTAGCCATGGAAGAGGAGCTCATTCAGTTTGAGAGGAATGAGGTCTGGGAGCTAGTTCCGTTGCCTTCGAAGAACCACAACGTTATAGGAACGAAGTGGATTTTCAAGAATAAGACAGATGAAAAGTAAAATGTCATCCGGAACAAAGCCCGGTTAGTTGCTCAAGGCTACAGGCAAGAGGAAGGTATCGATTTCAAGGAATCTTTTGCACCTGTAGCTAGATTAGAATCTTTTAGACTATTATTGTCATTTGAATGCCATAAAGATTTCAAACTTTTTCAATTGGACGTAAAGAGTGCGTTCTTAAACGGAGATGTAGTTGAGGAAGTATATGTTTCTCAATCTCCGGGTTTTATAAACGAAAAATTTCCGAATCACGTTTTCAAACTTAAGAAAGCACTTTATGGTTTAAGACAAGCTCCTAGAGCTTGGTATGACCGCTTAAAGAACTTTCTTTTGGATTTGGGTTTCAAAATAGGTAAGGTTGATTCAACGATTTTTGTTAAGTATGTTAATCATGATATTATTCTAGTTCAAATTTACGTAGATGCTATCATTTACGATGCTACTAACTTCACTCTCTGCGAAGAGTTTTCTAATGTTATGAAGGATCAGTTTGAGATGCACCACATGGGTGAGCTCAAATATTTCTTCGGACTCCAAATTCGCCAAATGAACGATGGGATCTTCATCCACCAAACCAAGTACACAGTGGAGCTGCTAAAGCGATTCAGAATGGAGAGTGCTTCTAGCAAGAAGACTCCGATGAGCACCACAACACATCTTGAGAAAGATACGAGCGGCAAAGATGTAGACATTCGTCTATATCGAGGTATGATAGGTAGTCTATTATATCTTACTGCTAGTAGGCCAGACGTAATGTTTGCCATATGTGTTTGTGCTAGGTATCAGTCACAACCTAAGGAATCACAGTAATAGCGGTTAAACATATTTTCCGTTATTTAAGTCACACACTAGACTACAGATTATTCTATCCAAAGTCAAGCACATATGAGTTAATCTCATATAGTGATGCATATTATGCTGGATGCAAATCTGACAGGAAAAGTACTAGTGGCACTTGCCATTTTATAGGAAATTCCTTTGTCTCTTGGTTTTCCAAGAAGCAGAATTCTATATCACTTTCAACCATCGAGGCGGAATATATCACCGCCGGTGCTGCATGTGCACAGGTTCTTTGGATGAGACACACACTGAAAGATTTTGGTCTATACTGTGATACTTGTCCTATCATGGTGGACAACCTAAGTGCGATATGTCTATCTAAGAATCCGGTACACCATTCCCGTACCAAAGACATAGATGTCCGTCACCATTTCTTAGATGATCATGTAGCTAAAAAGGACATCATATTAGTGTACGTTGAAATTCAGAAGCAAATCGCCGATATTTTCACGAAACCACTTAAGGAAGATTCCTTTGTGCGATTACGTCGAGAATTGGGGATTATGGGTGAATCCGAGAATTAGGATTCATATTTTTTATATTGTTTGCATGATAGTGATATTCATAAGCTCATGCATACATTTGTTATGATATTCTCTATACATGCTAGATTAATGACTGGTTTGCGTTTTACGCGTCGTATTATTGGTTTTATGCCACTCTCTGCTGATGTTAGATATTTTTTGTTGCATGGGTGCATCTCTTTTGCTGGTTCTATGTATATATACATCTTATTGTGGTTCGTATCTTTGTGCATGTTGTACTTTGTCTCTGTTGTTTCTTTCGTTGCTCGTCGACTTTGTTAGTTCTTTAGCTTTGTTTGTATGAAAACTTGAATTGTTTTACATGCACTCAATTCTCTAAAATGTTGATATTGGAGAGATTGTTCCTTTAATCAATCATATGATTTGATGTTGTTTTTGATGATTTCTCTTTTCATTTTTCAACTATGATCTAGTTGACACACTTTGTCTTTCTTCGATGTTTTTCCTTGGTGTCAGTTGGACCGTCGTCATATTCTTCGACTCTCTTGTTTGGACTTTTGTTTAGCCATGGTTGTTGTCGTTGCCTTCCTCCTGCTCTTTTTGGATAATGCCAAAGGGGTAGAGAATTAATAATGACTTAGTGCTAAATGATAATTTAAACATTACCGTGAATCTAATTTCATATGCTAGATTCAGGGGGAGTGAAGATATAAAAATCTATGGATTTTGACGTGCCCCAGGTTTGCGAGCCGCAAATGGCCGGGGGACCCGCGTGAGGGTTTAGATATTTGTAACCGTAAGCGCACGGTGTTGTAGTGTGGCTTGGGGGTCGAACACAGGGAGGCTAGGATGTGCTTGTGTCAAAGAGGACCGAAATCACACCGTGGGCGAGCTAGCCCAGCTCGAATGATGGGTTGTCACGGTAAAGGAATGCAGGGTATAGACAATAAGAAAATAAAACCCGGGACTTTGGTTTCCACCCCAACGAGCGACTCTCACCGATACGGCCTACGGGTAGGATGGCGATCAGAATTAGGGTCTAATGGTGAGACGTTGCCTCTAAAAGTGGTACCGGCATCCCATGGGCCCGATATTCCGGTCGGTGCCCAGGATGATACGCCGGACTTCCCGGGTTCGATCAGTGGGCACTCCCGTGTCCATTAACACTGATCGACTCCGGGAGCACTAAGCTCGCAACGATAACTCCAAACGTCTCATCCTGCCGCTCCCGCGCGCTAGGATTCGGCGTCTACGCTAAGGGCGTGAGCTATGGCTAGGGAGTCAACCGCCAAGTTTATTTCCCCTTGGCCCAACGGTCAAAGGCGGTATTTTTCCCGCCGATGACAATAAAACACCCCGCGTAACCTTTAGATTCCTAATGCCTATCAATTTCCTAACCCTATGGATGCATCGGGAAGAGCCCCCGAAGGGGTTTCCGCCAAAATCCCAGATTTGGGAACTACTCACAAATATTCATTAAAAAGCGATCTAAACGAAAATGAACCGTTAAAATCATAATCAGACAATAGGAATGCGAAGGTAGTAAAGCAATTAAGATAATACTAAGGTTTTACAAAGATCCGAAAACTTACAAAAACTGGGAAATTACAGCCGTCACAAAATGAAGAAAACAGTAAAAAATAACCAACTCCCGAATCTGGGAAACCTAGGGTTCTATTTATAGAAAAAGACATCACCCGATCGGTTGACAAGTCAACCGGTCGGGTGAGCCGCTTCACAAAATCACAGCGCAATGCGGGGGTTTCACCCGGTCAGTATGAACCGGTCGGTTGGAACTTGGTGCGGTCGGTTGGATCTTGGTGCCGACCGGTTGGATCTTGGAGCGGACCGGGTGAGGAGATCGGTTGGAGCTCCGAGTCTTGGCTGTTGAAATTCAGCTACAGGTGAACCGATCAGGTGAAGGTCACCCGATCGGTTGGAAATCAGCTTCGAATTTCCAGAGACTTTGAGCTTTTGACCCGGTCACTGAACCGACCGGGCGACTTCTCGTGAGCTCCAAGCTGCGTCCGGGTGGTGCACGCGTGCATCACCCGATCGGTTGGAGATGACCAACCGACCGGGTGAGGGGCTGAAAGATGCAATCTTCGTCGTTTGATCCCCTGGATCACGCGTGACTCCTCCCGTTGCTCCGGGGACACATGATATCATCGTTTTACATCCCAAATACCAGCAAACTCCTGCAAAACACAGAAAATACGGAAAAGTGAAAGAAAACAAGAAAATACAAGAAAACACGAGAAAACAAGTAAAAGACGGCGGTAAATACGGAAAAACACGGAAGAAAACGCGCGTAAATATATGAAATATAAACGCACGTCAAAATCCCCCAAGCTGAACTCTTCCTCGTCCTCGAGGAAGACGAGTGAGAGTAGGAGCTCGGAGGGAAAAATAGAGAGAAAGAGAGAAAAAGAAATCTCTATATCCTAGATCGCCCGTCAGGGCCAACAAAATCAAAAACGACACACCAAGCAAGCAAACGCCAAGTCACATCACTAAACCTAGGAATACGAGTCCAAATAAGTGCCGTGGGGCCACGCGATGAAGCGCGAGTGAGTGTGGCCGTGCGCTAGCAGTCGGTGTCGCTATCTACGATGTGCAATAAAGCTCAATATACACAGACCCAGGAAACAACCCAAATACTGATTCGAATTTGAAATTGCGGTGAATATTAGTTCAAGCACGCATGAGAAGAGTATAAGAATAGAAGCGTACAATGCGTCGGGGACTCCACAACTAGGGTTAAGGAAATCACACCACTACAGCCAAGATACTAGCTAAAAAGTTCCTAAGCCAAGTGTTTTCGAAACCGATGGGGGATGAGATGATGTGGAGAAGAACACTCGGTGCAAATTCTCGCCTTCCCTTTATTCTCGGCAAGTAGGAAAATATTCACACAAGAATTTTTTTGGGTTTTGGGTTTTTGTATTTTTTTGATTTTTTGGGTATACATATTTTTTTTATTTTTTTTTCATTTCTCTTCTTTTTGGGTTTTTCTTTTCTTTTCTCCTTTTTTTGGATTTTTGGGGTTTTTTGGCTATACACATGTGTACTCTCCCAAGTTAGAGAACGGTACACGGCGAGGGGATTTGCACCAAGTAAAACAAAAAGGAAGTCGGAATCTAAACACTTGGGGAAAGGAAGCTATTCTTGCTAAATAGAGCATGGGCTAAATGGGTTATCCTAGTCCTTAATTGTGGAATCCCGACACATGTGAAATGAAGCGTACGATATATATATAGCATGCAGAAGAAGCAGACAGTAGAAATAAGTACCGCATATTCATATCGAAACATGGTAATCTAGGGGTCATTCCTGGACAGGTATATAAAGTAAATCACAAAGTAGAAGCATACCACACGGTTAGGCACGACACACGACTCACAAAAATGCTAAGTGTACCCATGATGCGTGAAATGCAAGAGGACTCGAAATCCTAGGGTTAGTGAATGTGATGCTAGGTGCTAGGTGTGTGTGATTTTTTTGGCGATTCATCATAGGGTTCATCTCTAGGAGAAAGAGACAAAAAGAAGAGAAGAAAAAATAAAAACACGATGAAAACGACACAAAAACGAAAAAGAAAAGACTCAAATGACGCACAAAGTGCGACTCCCCCAAGCTGAATCTTGCATTGCCCTCAATGCAATAAGAGTGAGTACGTGGGGGGCAATGAAAATGGGGGGGGGTATGCACCGACACAAAAAGAAATGAAAAACGAGGAAAACACAGATACGAAACTGAAAAATAAAGAAAAATCAAAATCAAACCACACGACACGACAAACGAAATAAAACCACACGACACGACAAAATAAAAAGTAAAGACAAGCACACACACAAGAAGAAAATAAAATACGACAACACAGCAAAATAGACTTCCCCCAAGCTAGACATGACAGTGCTAGCAAATAAAATGTGATCGTGAAATGCAAAAATATGCAAGGGGGGAGTCAAAAAGAAACAACGTGAAATCAAAAATCAGGAGAAGGCGAATCCTCGCCCTCCGCGGAAGAGGGTGTGGGTGGGTGGGTGGGGGAAACAGGGGGTGTGCGGAGAAGCGGGGAAAGAGGTGGAGGAATAGGTGCAGCGGTGGTGTGAACGATGGGAGGAGTGTCAGTGGGGGTGGGTGGTGGTGGGAGGACGGCGATCAAGGCGGTGGTGAAAGGAATAGAAATGGGTGGAGAAGATGTGATGGTGACGGTAGTGGGTGTGGGTGGGAGAGACTTGGACCGCACCGGCAATTTCCTGCGGCGCATATATGATGTGACGGTGGAGGAGGTAGAAGGTGGTGTGGGTGCGATGGAAGTGGTCGGGAGGGGCGAAGTGGATATCGGAATGGGAATAGATGAGGGAGGGGGAGATGATCGCCTAGGTGGGGGTGGGGGAGGTGGGGATGGGTGGAATGGCGGAGGGGAAGAATGTGGTGGGGGATGTGATGGAGGTGGGGATGTGTGGGAGGGTGGAGGAGAAGATCGTCGAGGTGGTGAAGGTGGAGGTGGTCCGTGGATGTGAGTGAGAAGGCGAAGAATGGCGGCCACGTTCCTCTCAAGTGCGAGGAAACGTGGGTGAGTGAGAAAGGAGGACGGTGATGGGTCTGAGGAGGCAGAGGACATGGCGAGATCACGGAGGGCAGCAACCTCCCTTTCAAGACCAAGACGGGGCAGAGACCTGGTGACGACCAAAGGATGTGGACTGACGTGAGGCAGAAGTGGTGCCGGCAGGTAAGGTGGAAGTGGTGCCGGCGACGGTGGTCATGCCGACACAGGAGACAAGGCCAGAAATGGCCGCTAAGAGGTGCTCAGAAGTGATGGGGCCAGGAGCAGAAACAGGGCGACTCGGGCCAGCCCCCATATCTCCCTGGGACACAGGAATATCCTGCTCGCCTAAGTGGGCAGCAGGGGAAGGAGGTCTACGTGCGTCAGGGGGAAGGAAAGGAAGGTGCAACCCCTCAAAGAACTCAGGGTCGGGCGGAAAAGTCCAATCCGCCACGATAGCCACAGTCATGCGAGCGGGGTTGGGGAGAATAGTGTAGGGGCAAGGGGGGTGGCCATAATTGAATTCGAAACGACCGTCGGGGCGGGCTTAATCATGTGAATGTGCCGCAGGACGTCAAGATCTAGACGTGAGGGTCCTGCGGCGATAGGAAGACCACGGGGGATATGGATATTAAACGGGGGGGGGGGGGGGGGGGGGGGTAAGAAACAATGATAGTGATAATGCCACCACATCAGATTTTGCCCTTCCCGGCCCTGCTAATCTCGAGAAGCTTGTAAACAAGCCAATCGCCAGCATGGACAGGGACAACCGGGGCCCTGAAACTAACTCCATCATCATCATGAACAAAGGGGAAAGTCATGGCCCAGAGAATAAAAAGATCGGGGATAGTCACGGTGCCTGACTCATCCCGCGGGAAAAATGCAGATGATATGATCCTATGGGCCAAATGAAATATGGGATGGATGATGGAGGAGGCCTTGGCCTTACCCCGGGTATAGCGGCGGAGTATGGTAAGGCGGAACCAGAAATTATCGACGTCAAATTCCGGGGGATATCCGTAGTGACGGATAGCGTCATTCCCTAGAATAGGGAACCCAAATATATCGCAGATGGTGTCTAGGTTTGTGCGAATGGTTTGGTTACGCACCCGAAAAGTGACAGTCGACCCCGACTCACAAACGAGGGAGGAAAGGAATTCTAGGGTGAGTGACGGGTAAGATACCGCAGAGGCATTAAGGAAGGCCAACCAACCTAGATTAGCAAAAAGAGTCTCGACTTCGGTGAATACACCGAGGTCGACGAGTGATTGGGTGTGGGCAAACTTGGTTGATAAATGCCCCCGCGTGTCAAGTCTGTGGTAGAAGTCTTTCTTCTCTTGGTTCCTAAATATGTATCCATGCGGGCCCAACATGGGGTCCACAGGGGGAATGATATGTGCGGGAGGGGCAAGTGTCAGTTCGCGTGTGCGGGAAGGAAGACGTGTTTGTTTACGTCTCTTACGAGACGGTTCTTCCTCCCGCAAGATACCTTTTCCTTTATCTCTCTCCCGGGCCATGTGTGTGTGGATGATGCAAATGGGTGCAAAATACTATTAAAGTGCACACACACGAAAACCAAGCAAATCGAATATTAGGGTAAAAATTGAAATTCGAGAAGTGGAACGAAGTTACCCCGTAGCAATTAGATCTCCCCGCTTGTAGATGACCCAATACCGTGCAATTGGAGAAGTGTGGAGCCGCGTCACTCTTCTTCAGCAAAAAATTCGATGGTGGATGTGGGTGTTGGGAATTAGGGCTAGAAAATAGGAAATAGGAGAGGGAGAGAGAGGAAGAGATGGAGGAATGCGAGGGGGAGGTGGAGAGAGAGACTAATGGAGGATTTGAGGTTGTGGGAGAGGGAATTTGGCAGTCGGGTGCTTGGAGGAAGGCGAAACGATGGAGAAACAGCGAGATCGGGCGAGGGTTTGTGAGCGGGTGGGTCGGGGGTATTTATAGGTTTTAAGTCGAACCGATCGGGTGAGTTTTCACCCGATCGGTTGACCCTAGGTCGAAAATTTGATGCTGAAGAAACGCTACAGGCGACCCGATCGGTTGAGAACTTAACCGATCGGTTCGCCGCTCCACAGATTTTCCCGAAAACTCAGAGTTTTTCACCCGGCCCATCAACCGGTATCGCATCTTGCCACCCGGTCGGTTGATGAACTCTGAAATTTTTCCAAGAGTTCCCCCAGGTCACCCGGTCTGCTCACCCGGTCTCAGCATTCTCCACCCGGTCGGTTCATTTGGTGACAGACACGGCCGTATGCTGATACATCCCAACCGATCGGGTGAGAACTCACCCGATCGGTTGAGGCCTTGTTTTCTGCAAAACCCAAAAATCGTCTAAGTTCCTTCACGGAAGTTGTTTCGGCTGGATTTATTTATAAAAATAGAGAAAAATAAAGTAGAAAAAAATCCTAAAAAGCGAAGCAAAAGTTTAGAACATGGGTTGCCTCCCATGAAAAGCTTTTGTTTAACGTCGTTTAGCTCGACACCCGTTGATGATTTTCACGGTGGGCGGTACGGGTGATGTCCAAAATCCGGCATCTCTTCAGCTCCAGAGGTTGTGGCTATCGGTATAGTCGGCGGCTGTAAAAAGATTTGCTCGACTACCCTCCCTTTGTTGACAGGATCCGGGGGCTTCTCCCTCAAATTGGCGTCCACCGCCATCTTTTTCAGGATCCGGACCTCATCACCGGTGAGGTCCATGGGTTCTTTTTCTTTTCTCCTCGTGGAAGGAGACTTAGGAAACCCGGGAGGGATCACATGTCACGCGACCACCTCATTAGCCACTTCATTCTTAGGGGAGCCAACTTGCTCTCCAAGGTCCCCCAAGCTATCGGGGGGATTCCTCGAGAGCACTTCCCAGGCACTCGTTTCAACAGCCCTATCTTCTTCATTCTCCAGCACATTGATACTAGGATCGTCTGGGGGGTTTGGATGCTTCATTGACAAGCCTAAGTCAAATTCGACTCTTTCTTGGCCCACATTCAGGGAAAGCTTCTCATTCTTTACGTCTATCAACACTCCGGCGGTTGCCATAAAGGGTCGTCCAAGAATAATTGGTGTATGCTTGTCTTCCGGCATGTCCATCACCACAAAATCAACTGGTACATGCACCCCTTTCACATCGACGGGGAGGTCGTCCACTACTCCCACCGGATACTTGACCGAACGGTCAGCAAGTTGCAATGTCATGCCGGTGGGGTCTAAATCTCCCATCCCTATTCTCTTGTACAATGATAGGGGCATTAAGCTGACGCTCGCACCAAGATCGACGAGCGCCCTCTGGATTTGCACTTCCCCAATAGAGCAAGGGATGGAGAAACTTCCGGGGTCCTTGAGCTTGGGCGGATTTGCACGCTGAATGAGAGCGCCGCACTCCGCCGTTAACACGACCTTTTCTTTTCTAGATCCCCGTGTCACCAAGTCTTTCAAGAATTTAGCATAGGAGGGGATCGTCTCTATGGCCTCGAGGAAGGGGATTTGTAAACTCATATCTTTCACCATGGCAAAGAATTTGCCATACTTCTCATCGATTTTTGCCTTGGCAAGCCGTTGTGGGAAAGGCACAACGGGCTTGAATACCTTCAAATTCCCTTCTTCTTTCTTGTTCTCTTCTTCGGGGGTTCCCTCCGGAGCCACAAATTTTGGCGACGGGGCACCGTCGTCATTAACCTTTTCAATTGGCCGCTCAACGGCCAGTGGTGCTTCCGGTTCTTTGGGCGGCGCTCTAGTAGGAATTTGTGTCCCGCTCCTCAAGATGATGGCAGACACGTTCTATGCTCATGTGTGAGCGCCAAGGTCCGATTTACCCCCTAGGATTCACCTCAGGCTGTGGCGGTAATAAATTCGGCGGTCTCTGAAGGTTCGCCACTTGCAACCCCAGCTGGGTCACCTGATCAGTGAGCACTCTTTGTCCCATCTCCAGCTTCAGATTAATTTTCTCCTGGTTGGCTATGTATTGAGTCAAGAGGGACTCAACCAGAGAAATGGCCCTCTGTTGGCCGTATTGCTGCTGGGCGGGCTGCTGATTCCTAGGGGTGTATTGTTGATACTGTGATGGTGGTTGTTGCTGCTGAAACTGCTGCTGCTGGAACTGCTGCTGGGGCCTAGCCGGCTGAAAAGTCTGCTGTTGTTGCTGAGCCGGCTGTTGGTAAGGTGCCCGGTAGCTGAGGTTCGGATGATTCCGGATGTTGGGAGAGTAGGCTGGGTTTGAGTTGGTTCGTGGTGGAAATGGCGCATTCCCTGTAGGATTGTAAAACAATGCGCTCGCCTGATCCAACGGTGGTGAGATGTCACCACCGTCGAACTCTCCAAAAACTTCGGATTCTACCGCAGCAATCTGTTGTGAACTGGCGCCACCGGCGCCTACCATCAATGCGGAGATCTGGGTTGACAGCAAGTCAAACTTGCTTGACAATTTGTCGACATCTTCCACTCTATGGATGCCCCCAGACCTTGGTGTGGTTCTCTCGTCACACCACTATTCATTGTTGGATGCCATATTTTCCAAAATTTTCCCGGCATCTTCTTCTCTTCTTGACATGAAGGACCCTCCAGCCGCGGCGTCCATGGAAGACTTTAAATCGTCCCTCAGCCCATTATAAAACAGATTTATAATCTGCCACTTGGGGAGCTCATGGTGGGGACATCTTCTCTGCATCTCCTTGTATCTTGTCCAAGCCTCATGCAAGGACTCATGGCTGGCCTGGGAGAAGGAGGTGATCTCACTCCTCAGCTTCATGGTCTTCCCCGGAGGAAAGAACTTCGTCAGAAAATCATTGGAGAGCTTCTCCCAGGTGTTGAATGTGTTGGGGTCCTTCCGCCTAAGCCACAGCTTGGCCTTATCTCGCAAGGAGAAGGGGAACAGCTTCAGTCGGATCGCCTCAGTTGTGACACCGTTAATCCGGAAGGTGTCACATTTCTCCAAGAAGGAGTCTAGATGCTCGATCGGGCTCTCCATGGGTGCACCTGAAAACTGATCCTGCTGGATCCACGTCACCAAAGATGGCTTAAGATCGAAGCTTTGGGCCGTAATAGCTGGAGGACGGATGGCGGACGTGGACTCGATGGAAGGCATCGAGTACACCAGCAGGGACTTGTGAGGCGGGATGTTCTCCCCCATGGCTTCATGATCCTCTCTTCTTCGCTTCTCGGCGGCCAAACGCCTAATGGTGGCGTTTATCTCTGGGTCAACGGGGATCAAGTCGTCGAGACTTCTTGAACTCCTGCGCATGAAAAACAACAAACACCCGTGAAGCGACAAGTGGGAAAGAAACAGATAAGATAAGAAATAAAAATTAAAATGAGAAAATAAAAAGAAAAAGGAAGAATGCGAAAATTATCGCGAGGTAGGGATAAGAGCTAGACACTAGGGTTCATGAGATCCTAAAATAACAAGCACGTTGCCTCCCCGGCAACGGCGCCATAAACTTGACGTGCCCCGGTTTGCGAGCCGCAAATGGCCGGGGGACCCGTGTGAGGGTTTAGATATTTGTAACCGCAAGCGCACGGTGTTGTAGTGTGGCTTGGGGGTCGAACACAGGGAGGCTAGGATGTGCTTGTGTCAAAGAGGACCGAAATCACCCCGTGGGTGAGCTAGCCCAGATCGAATGATGGGTTGTCACTGTAAAGGAATACAGGGTATAGACAATAAGAAAATAAAACCCGGGACTTTGGTTTCCACCCCAATGAGCGACTCTCGCCGATACGGCCTACGGGTAGGATGGCGATTGGAATTAGGGTCTAATGGTGAGACGTTGCCTCTAAAAGTGGTACCGGCATCCCATGGGCCCGATATTCTGGTCGGTGCCCAGGATGATACGCCGGACTTCCCGGGTTCGATCAGTGGGCACTCCCGTGTCCATTAACACTGATCGACTCCGGGAGCACTAAGCTCGCAACGATAACTCCCAACGTCTCATCCTACCGCTCCCGTGCGCTAGGATTCGGCGTCTACGCTAAGGGCGTGAGCTATGGCTAGGGAGTCAACCGCCAAGTTTATTCCCCCTTGGCCCAACGGTCAAAGGCGGTCTTTTTCCCGCCGATGACAATAAAACACCCCGCGTAACCTTTAGATTCCTAATCCCTATCGATTTCCTAACCCTATGGATGCATCGGGAAGAGCCCCCGAAGGGGTTTCCGCCAAAATCCCAGATTTGGGAACTACTCACAAATATTCATTAAAAAGCGATCTAAACAAAAATGAACCGTTAAAATCATAATCAGACAATAGGAATGCGAAGGTAGTAAAGCAATTAAGATAATACTAAGGTTTTACAAAGATCCGAAAACTTACAAAAACTGGGAAATTACAGCCGTCACAAAATGAAGAAAACAATAAAAAATAACCAACTACCGAATCTGGGAAACCTAGGGTTCTATTTATAGAAAACGACATCACCCGATCGGTTGACAAGTCAACCGGTCGGTTGAGCCGCTTCACAAAATCACAGTGCAATGCGGGGGTTTCACCCGGTCAGTATGAACCGGTCGGTTGGAACTTGGTGCGGTCGGTTGGATCTTGGTGCCGACCGGTTGGATCTTGGAGCGGACCGGGTGAGGAGATCGGTTGGAGCTCCGAGTCTTGGCTGTTGAAATTCAGCTACAGGTGAACCGATCGGGTGAAGGTCACCCGATCGGTTGGAAATCAGCTTCGAATTTCCAGGGACTTTGAGCTTTTGACCCGGTCACTGAACCGACCGGGCGACTTCTCGTGAGCTCCAAGCTGCGTCCGGGTGGTGCACGCGTGCATCACCCGATCGGTTGGAGATGACCAACCGACCGGGTGAGGGGCTGAAAGATGCAATCTTCGTCGTTTGATCCCCTGGATCACGCGTGACTCCTCCCGTTGCTCCGAGGACACATGATATCATCGTTTTACGTCCCAAATGCCAGCAAACTCCTGCAAAACACGGAAAATACGGAAAAGTGAAAGAAAACAAGAAAATACAAGAAAACACAAGAGAACAAATAAAAGACGGCGGTAAATACGGAAAAACACGGAAGAAAACGCGCGTAAATATATGAAATATAAACGCACGTCAGATTTCGATCCTATATTTCAATAGTTGGATTATGTTTTATTCTTTTCGCTGCTGCTTGATGCTTCTGTTCATTATTTAACATGGAACTAACGTGTCATCAATGCAGGGGGAGTAAGTAAATTTCATTTATTTCATTATTATTGATTTATATTTATGTTGGTTTGTCATCACCAAAAAAGGTGAGAATGTTGAGTATTGATTCCCCTGATTTTGTTTTGATGATGAACAAACATAAATATCATGTACTAATTCTCTTTAAGCACAGTTATGGAGATCGTCGCCAATTTACTCTGTAGATCTCAAGCGACGTCTCAAGACTTCTTTAGAGAGCATGATCGTTGTGCCTGAAGCTTCGTTGAAGCTCAAGGACTTGTTGATGAAGTCAAGAGAATCTAACTCGTCATGTTGGAGATTTAAAGACGGGTTGTCTTGTAAATTTCTATGTCCTCTAGCTCTGTTTTATAGAATGTTAAGCCTTGAGTCTTACTTTCTTAGTAACCCTCATATCTATCTTATAGTATCCCTAAGAATGCCTTAGAAGCCATTAGATAGGGTTCATTAGCTTATCGTCTTTGACATTGGCTTCTTGTGCATCTTAGTTGGTTCAAGTTGAAGAACTAATCGATTAAATGTCAATCTAATCGATTAGGAATTCTTCTTGAATCGACTAGTCATCTTTGAGAATTTTAGCCTAATCTCTGTCGACCAACTAGTTGGTCCAAGAAGATTTACCGACCGACTAGTTCTCAAACTAGTCGGTTAATGTTTCTTCTTTGACCGACTAGATTATCCTTCTTATTTCACACAATTCTCTGTTTGCAACTGGTCGGTCCAAGAAGGCTCACCGACCGACTAGTTCTCCATCTAATCGGTTAATGATCCTTCTTAGACCGATTAAGCTGCTTTAATTTTCCAGACGTTGGAGATTTTATTTCCACGATTTTCCTGAATCTGTTTTGATTCTTTCCATATCTGTTTGATGCGTTTCAAATATGGAATTTCTTCTATTATAAGAGAGATCTCAGATCTAGTTTTTGAGATATCTATTATCATTTTTAAGAGACTCGAATTCTTGAAAAGCTCTCTCCCTCTCTCCCTCTCTCCCTCTCTCCCTCTCTCTCTCTCTCTCTCTCTCTCTCTCTCTCTCTCTGACCTAATCCTCCCAAGAGATCTTGAGTTTTTGTGCGATCATTCTCCTGAAGGATTCAAGGATCACGATCATCATCCTAGCCGTCTCCATCTGTTCATCTCGGTGGTGCTAGGCTTTCGTGATCGCTTCTTATCATCTTTCCTTCCCTAATATCGTAAGTATTTCTCAAGGCATAGGAATTTGTGGTGAGTATTTTATATTTCATTAAACCTTTTATTTGAGTTTTGCTCTCGGTTTGTGAGAGGTTCGTGATCCGGTTTGTGGGATTCACGGTTCAATCTTTGTATTGATTTGTCTTGTAGTTTTTTTACAAGAGGGTTTTTAGTGAAAAGCTTGAGTTAGTGGAGTCTAACTCAAGTAGCTGGAAGGGATCCGGGTGTCTGGGACGTAGGATCACCGGGAACAAGTCGGGGAGACTTGGGTGGATCCGAACCCATTACTTCACTTGTTTGCATTGTGATCTTCTTGTTGTTACTTATATTCCGCATTGCTTTTTGTGTTTGCAAAATAATTAGGAATTATCCTCTTAGTTATTTTACAGTACTATTCAGCCCCCTCTAGTACTTGTGCAGTAGCTTCCAGGGTATTACACAAACCATCTCAAAAATCTCATAAAAGAGTGAAAAATAGAAGTATGAGATATGAGATGATAAAAAGTAAGTATATTTGCATGTGCTAAACTCCACAAATCATCTCCAAAAGTAAGCATACCAATTCTAAGTGAAGTATGAGATGAGCGGTGACAAGGTGATAAAAATGTATGAATATCAAATATCAACATCATGCAAAAGTGTTATGCCAAATAAAGATAGTAACTTCATAACAATTATGGCATACACAATTCTAGCATACTAGGATACTAATTGAAACAATGTTCAAAAGAACCAAAGTACTAGCATGCATTCCAGAATAGATACTCATAGAATAAGTCAATGATAAGCATGGAATGTCATAAGCATATGCAACATAAGCAATATATCCTAGTAATCAACATAAAAAATATATCCTAGCTTAAAACTAGCATCAAGTAAGAGCATGTAAAGATGATATCAAATATAAATATTCTAACAAAGTATGCAAAGCAGGCAAATAATGCCAAGACCAAGACGCTACTTGTGAAGGAAACCAAGTGAACAAATAGAGTCATGATCTCATCCTAGCTCAATTATCACAAATGATTCAACATGAGGCATAATGTGACAAAACGTATTTTGAGCAAAGGCATGGAGTTTGACATGAGCAAAGATATAATGAAGATAATCTAGGTTCAAAGTTACAAGGTAGGACATAAATGAATGAAGTTACCATGAGCATCACATGCATGCATACCAATTGTTCGAATAGAAAAAAAGCTTATGTAATTACAATTTAATCGGAGGTAGCATTAATGAAGACATAGTGCATCATGATATATTTATGGAAGAATATCTATGATAAAATATACATATCAACAAACATAATAAAAAACTTATATGATCTTGTATAGCACAAATTATCTCTAACATCTCATAAAAATAGCATAAAATATAAGCATGAGATGAGAGATGACATAGTGAGAAATATAGCATGAAGATCACTAACCAATATGCATGAGTGTTATGTCACTTGTGAAAATATCATACATGAAGGATTTAGTTAAAGACATGACAAATCTCTCAAATAAAATTATAGCTAAACATCAGTCATGAAGCAATTAAAATGACAAGTAATATACATTGATCACCCCAAATCATATCAATATGTCTCATAAAGATAATCATACCAACTGTAAGAAAAGTATGAGATGTGTGGTGATACAATGAACAAAAATGCATAAAGATCCTAAATCAATTAATCTTATTCATGGCATGAATTATATATAACATGATGAAGTGTAGCATGCCATAGGGAAATGAATGATTCTAGTTGGAAGACAAGATGAGATTTGTAGATTTAGGGCTTTTGGATGAAGTGAGAACTTGAGCTTTGAAATCAAATCAATAAAGTTTAGAGGGTTCCAAGAGATCTCCGATAGAACAGTAAATACCCTATTTATAAGCTCTTTAAAACCTCCAAACAATTTACCCAAAACCCTCAACACAATCAGCTGGAAAAAGGCTAAATGGCTAAAAATCCCAACAGGACAGGCGACTGATGAAGGATCACCAGGCGTCTGTGTGACAGAAGTGCGAAAGTTGCCAAAATCAAGAATTCTGGGTAAGCAAGGACATGCGACTAATGTGGTATCCACAGGCACTTATGTTGAATATTGGACTCCCCGGATTTGGTTTTGGATGATGAGCAAACATAAATAATTCATGAACTAACAATTTGTGAGCGCAGTATTGGAGATCGTCGCCAATTTCACGAGAATATTCAAAGCGACATCTCAACACTTTCCAAAGCTCATATTCATGCCTAAAGCTTCGTTGAAGCTCCTGCAACGCTTTGGAAGTTATGAAGATTCAATCGAAGCTCTCAAAGACCGTTTATTAAGGTTTTATTTATAGTCTTTTAGTTTCGATTGATAGAATGTTAAGCCTTGAGTATATCTTACGTTTCTATCTTCATTACGCTCATTTCGTAGCTCTAGGATCCTTGCACAAGTTCATTCTAACTTCCTCGAAGCGTCGCGCTTCGATTCGGACTTTGTTGTGCATGTTAGTTGGTACAAGAACAAGTACTGACCGACTAGATGGTGATCTAGTCGGTCGGCAACTGTTCTTGGACCGACTAGTTTGATTCCTTAATTTCTTGGACTTTACTGTTTACAGTTAGTCGGTCTACGTTGACTCACCGACCGACTAGTTTGTGAACTAGTCGGTCAGTGATGCTTCTTTGACCGACTAGTTGAGACTTACTATTCACTCTAAAATTCTCCTAAGCTACTGTTTACCGTTAGTCGGTCTAAGAACGTTTGATGACCGACTAGTTGACAATCTAGTCGGTCAACTTTTGTTCTTGGACCGACTAAGTCAACTTGCCTTCAGACTAAGTTGTTTTGCCTCTTAGTCGGTCTACGTTCATTGGATGACCGACTAGTTGTGAAACTAGTCGGTCAGACAGTCTTCTTGGACCGACTAGATTTCTAGGTCTGAAATTCTATCTCTTCTCAGATCTGCTCTTAGTCGGTCCATGCTTTGTGACTGACCGACTAGTTGATGATCTAGTCGGTCAGTGTTTGTTCTTTGACCGACTAATCCTCACAGATTTCTTTCCGTTGGAGAATGACCTAACTTGTTTTTATGGGACCCTATAAATACGAACCTAGGTCATTTCTATCTTCAATAGAGCTGCCATTAAGAGATTCATTGAGTTCTAAAGAGATAGCCATTCTCCCTCAAATCTAAAGCTCTCTTCCTCACAAGAAACCCATTCTCTCTCATTTCTAGATCTAGAGAGAAGCTTGTTCTTGGTGAGCTCTTCAAGCTATTGCTTGATTCAAGTTTCCAAATCATCCCTAGGCACCCATTGCTGCTCATTTCCTTGGTGCTAGGGTTTGGTAACTTCATCTTCCTCAAATCCTTCATTTCACCATTTGGGTAAGAAAAACTCAAGGTATAGGATTTTGTGGTAAGATTTGTTTATTTCAATATAACTCATTTATATTGCTTGTGATTCTCTCGGTTGTGAGAGAAGGTTGTGATCCCGGGTTGTGGGATTCACGTTTGCCATTGCATGTATGATTTGATCTTGTGAAGGTTTTTCACAAGATATTCATAGTGGAAATCTTGAGTTAGGGTTTCTAACTCAAGTATCCGGAGGGGATCCGGGTGGTTGGGACGTAGGATCACCGGGAACAAGTCGGGGAGACTTGGGTGGATCCGAACCCATTAACATCGTTTGTTAGCATTGTTAATTTCATTGTTGTCATTCAATTTAAGCTTCCGCAAATTGATTTGGTAGTTGTGTGCAATTTAATTTGGAATTATACGCCTTATTATTTTAAAGTACTATTCACCCCCCTCTAGTACTTGTGCAGTAGCTGGTAGGGCATTACATTTGGTATCAGAGCCAGATACTCAGCTATGTCTGCCAACGACAACAAGACCGTGCCTCCACCTTCCAACTACGACACCTTCAGGAACAGTGAAGGAGCGTCATCGGTGATGGAAGGACATTCCTCTACAAGGCCTCCATTCTTCAACGGTACCAACTACGGGTACTGGAAATGTCGGATGGAAACCTTCCTCCGAAGTGCATCTTTATGGAGGACTACAATGAAGGAGTACATCGAGCCCGAAGAAGAAGATTTTGAGAAATGGACTACCGCGGAGGTCGCCGCGGAGGTAAGCAATGCCAAGGCAATGAACGCCTTGCAATGCGCATTGGAGCCCGAGGACTTCAATAAGATATGCACATGTAAGAGTGCATATCAAATTTGGAACTCTCTCCTCATACTACATGAAGGGACGAGTCGGGTAAGAGACTCTAAACTCGTAGTCGTAACCAAAGATTACGAAATGTTTCATATGCAACAGGGCGAGAAGATGAAAGAATATTACGCTCGCTTCGTTGACATAATAAACGAGTTAGAGGCCCTCGGCAAGATCTACACTCAAAAGGAGAAGTGCTTAAAGCTTATTGAAGGACTTCCCTCTTCTTGGGAAAAACGTACCTTCGCCATCGAGGAAGGTAATGACATGAACAAATATACCGTAGTTCAACTAATGGGTACTTTGATGTCATACGAGGTACGCAAAGATAGCAAGGTGAAGCTACAAGAAAAGATGAAGTCATATTTGAACCTAGATGCGCCTAAGAAAAAGGCGATTGCATTCAAGGCGGCTTCATCCACATCTTCCGATGATGAAGACTCGGAAAACGAGTTGGACTTGGAGTCCATGGCACTCATGGCCAAGAAGTTCAACCGTTTCTTCCGGAAAGGTAACTTCAAGACCAAAGGTAAATTTGGTTCTTCTAACGCCTCTTCCTCTCCTTTGTGTTTCAAGTGCAATAAGCCAGGACACATAAAAGCGGAGTGTCCTCTCAACAAACAAAAGGAGAAGTGGAAGGGGCCAAAATTCGATAAGTCCAAGAAATACAAAAAGGGGTACAAGAAAGGACTTGTCGGAGCAACATTCACCGACTCCGAGGATTCCTCAAGCGGAGAGTCGGATGATGAGAAAGTGGAGCAAGCACATATGTGCTTCATGGCAAGAGAGGAGAACGATCAAGGATCCTCATCTTCCGATGATAGTAATGACGAAAGCGATGAGGTAACGATGGATGATCTTAGAAATGCTAACTCTCAACTTTGGTCAAAATACACTAAGTTAGTAAATAGATATACTAAGGTAAAAGATGACCTAGCTAGCATTCAAACATCGCCTAAGAATATCATCACCAACAACGACACCGTTGTTGAAGAGTTAAGAAATGAGATTGTGAATCTCAAATCTAAACTCGAACATGTTAGCATTGAGGATGCGGAAGAACATAAGATAGCGGATTTAACTTCTCAAAACTCAACCTTGAGTATTGAGAACGAGAATCTTAAATCTCGTGTTTATGTGCTCACATCGCAAGTATCCACTTTAGATACTTCAATGCGTTCTCTCAAAGAGAATTATGAGAACACATTAGGCCGAATCAATAGATTCAATAAAGGTAAGGACCATTTGGATAAAATCCTAAGTGACTTACTTCCGGCCAATCACCACATTGGTTTGGGGTATACGATGGGATGTCCATCCAAAGCGGTCACTACCTTTGTTAGGCCAACTTCCGGTGACTCTACGAGTGGTAGCAAACACTCTATTGGTAGTTCATCTACCAATGGTGCTTCCACCTCGTCCACACCCTCTTTCGGAAAGAAACCCACTATGGGTGGACCTCCAAAGAAGGGCCATGCTTATATGTACACAAATGCCATGCCACGTAGGAACACACATCCTACTCCACCATCTCACACATATGATGATTTTTATGCAACACATTCTCGGGCACGTGCACACCAAGTGAGACACCCTCACGCACGTGTTCCCACACATGCATATGTTCACCCACCGCATCATATGAATAATTCTCGTCGTGCACCATTCCATCATGTCCCGTATGCCTATCCACAACATGCATCACGTAGAAATCAACGTCGCATGCATGCACCCAATAGGATGATGGCTCCCAAAATATTCACTATTTGGAGCCCAAAGGACACAAGCATGGACGAAAAACAAATGTACATGAATGCTTATTTTTCGGATGTTGTGCATAGTAAGAATTATGTGGGGAAGTCTAAGTCCACTTGGACTTGGCTTCCAAAGGTCTAATTTCTTGGACCCAATGACCTTGGGTACCATGATATGAAAGTGTCTATCTTTAGGTAGTCAAGGAAAAGAAAAAGGGAAGGAGCAACAAATTTAAATTTAGCTCCAAAGGGAATTGGATACTCGATAGCGGGTGCTCCAAACACATGACGGGTGACGCTCGTTTGCTCTCCGGAGTGGTTCCCATTGCGAATGGAAACCGCGTCGTATTTGGAGGCAACGAGAGCGGAACCATCATAGGTGTTGGTAAAGTCGGTAACCCTTCTAAACCCCTAATTAGTGATGTTTATCTTGTTAGTGGTTTAAATCATAATCTTATTTCAATAAGTCAACTCTGTGACAAAGGTTACAAAGTTAGCTTTGCGAAAGGATTGTGTCATATTTTAAGAAAGGATAATAAAAAATTATTATTTTCCGGAACTCGTCGTAAAGACATTTATGTTTTGGATCTTCCTAAGTCATATGAACAATGTCTCGTTGCCAACACAAGTGAACAACACTTATGGCATCGACGCTTTGGACATGTGAACTTTGGAACACTATATAAGCTTTCAAAATTGAATTCCATTAAAGGTTTTCCGAAGCTTGTTTTTGAAAAGAAAAGTTTTTGTGATTGTTGTCAACGCGGCAAGCTTCCTAAATCTTCATTTAAACCTAAGAAAAGCATCTCTACTAAACGGCCACTAGAGCTATTACATCTAGATTTATTTGGGCCAACTAGAGTAGCTTCCTTAGGAAATGCAAGGTATGGACTTGTCATCGTAGATGACTATTCAAGATTTACTTGGGTATTTTCATTGTGTAATAAAAATGAAGCTTTTGAAAACTTCACAATTTTTGTTAAGAAAGTACAAAATCTCTTAGGAACCACCATTGTCACTATTCGTAGTGATCATGGAGGTGAATTTGAGAATGAGTCTTTTGAGACATTTTGTGATGAAGTTGGTATTACTCACACCTTCTCTTTCCCTCGTGCACCTCCTCAAAATGGTGTAGTTGAGAGAAAGAATAGGACGCTAGTGGAGTGTGCTCGCACTATGCTTGATGATAGCCAACTTGGCCATCAATTTTGGGCGGAAGCGGTACACACCGCTTACTATGTGTTTAATAGAATACTTTTGAGGCCCGGCACTAAACAAACTTGTTATGAATTGTTGTTTGGTAGGTTGCCTCAAGTTAAACATTTTCGTGTTTTTGGTTCGAAATGTTTTATTAAGAACACATATGGTAGTTTGGACAAATTCGATCCGAGATCCGATGAGGGGATTTTTGTTGGATATTCTACGCGTAGCAAAGCCTACCGGATATTCAACAAACGAACCTCAACGATCGAGGAATCGCTTCATGTCTCATTTAATGAAGGATTTGTTCCAACTAGAATTTCAAATGATAATGATTCTATGGATGTTTTATGTGATTCGTTTGATAATTCTAAGTCTAATGATTCTAATGATTCTATTGAGACTAACCCAACTAATGAAGTTGTTGAGAATGTTCCTAGTGATCAAGGTATTCCCAAACGGCTTCATTCGGTTCGTGACCATCCCCATGAGCAAGTCATTGGCAATATCTATGATAGTGTCAAGACGAGATCGCAAGTTCACCACTTCGCAAATTGTGCCTTTGCCTCATCGATAGAGCCAAAGAATATTAATGAAGCATGCGAAGATAGCGCTTGGATCTTAGCCATGGAGGAGGAGCTCATTCAATTCGAGAGGAATGAAGTTTGGGAGCTTGTTCCATTGCCATCAAAGAACCACACCGTCATAGGGACAAAGTGGATCTTCAAGAACAAAACCGACGAAAACCAAGTCGTCGTCCGGAACAAAGCTCGGTTAGTAGCTCAAGGCTATCGTCAAGAGGAAGGTATCGATTTCGAAGAATCTTTCGCTCCGGTAGCTAGATTAGAATCAATTAGATTACTTTTGTCTTTTGCATGCCATAAGAATTTTAAATTATTTCAAATGGATGTTAAAAGTGCATTTTTAAACGGAGATGTCGTTGAGGAAGTTTACGTTTCTCAACCTCCGGGCTTCATAAATGAAAAATTTCCGAATCACGTTTTTAAACTAAAGAAAGCTCTTTATGGTTTGAGACAAGCTCCTCGAGCTTGGTATGATCGCCTAAAGAATTTTCTTTTGGATTTGAATTTTAAAATGGGCGAAGCCGATTCAACACTTTTTATTAAGCATGCAAATAATGATATTTTATTAGTTCAAATTTATGTTGATGATATCATTTTCGGTGCTACTAACTTCGCTCTTTGCGAAGAGTTTTCTAATGTTATGAAGGAACAATTTGAGATGAGCCACATGGGCGAACTCAAATATTTCTTAGGTCTCCAAATTCGCCAAATGAACGATGCAATCTTCATCCACCAAACGAAGTACACGGTGGAGTTGCTAAAGAGATTTGGAATGGAGAATGCCTCCGGGAAAAAGACTCCAATGAGCACGACTACGCATCTTGACAAGGATACGGGCGGTAAGGATGTAGACATTCGTCTATATCGAGGTATGATAGGTAGTTTGCTTTATCTTACCGCAAGTAGGCCCGATATTATGTTTGCCATATGCATATGTGCTCGTTATCAGTCTCAACCTAAGGATTCTCACTTAGTAGCGGTAAAGCGTATTTTTCGCTATCTAAGTTACACATTAGATTTTGGATTACTTTATCCGAGATCTAGCACATATGAGTTAGTCTCATATAGTGACGCTGATTATGCGGGATGCAAATCCGACAGGAAAAGTACTAATGGCACTTGCCATTTTCTAGGAAATTCTCTTGTCTCTTGGTTTTCCAAGAAGCAAAATTCGGTATCATTTTCAACCACCGAGGCGGAATACATTGCCGCCGGTGCCGCTTGTGCCCAGGTTCTTTGGATGAGACACACATTGAAGGATTTTGGTATTCATTGTGATACTAGCCATATCATGGTGGATAACCAAAGTGCTATTTGTCTTTCAAAGAATCCGGTGCACCATTCCCGATCGAAACACATAGATGTCCGACACCATTTCTTAGATGATCATGTTGCTAAAAAGGACATCATTTTAGTGTACGTTGAAACCCAAAAGCAAATCGCCGATATTTTCACGAAACCCCTAAAGGAGGACTCCTTTGTGCGGTTGCGTCGAGAATTGGGGATTATGGGTGAATCCGAGATATAGGATTCATATTTAAATTCAATCATCTTGCATGTTAATATATTTCGCGATATTTCATTCATGCTAGATTAATTGAATTTTTGGGAATTTTATGTGATTTATTCGAATTTATTGCTCGAATTCGTATTTCAATGTCGTACTTAAGATTTCGACGTTTTATGGGGTAATTTAGATGACTAATGAGTGAGTTAGGATGTTTCATCCAAGTGGTTTGTGAAGATAAATCAAATTTCTATTTTTGGACTCTTCTAGTCGGTTTCAGTTCACTTGTCAACCGACTAGATGCTCATCTAGTCGGTCAGTAAATGAACTCAGACCGACTAGATCAAGCAAATATCCATCTCCTATCTTTTTCTTTCGTTAGTCGGTCATAGTACACTTTCCGACCGACTGGATTGAAAACTAGTCGGTCAGTAAGTATACTGTGACCGACTAAATCCAGCCCTAAAAATCACTCTGAGCTACTGTTTCGACTTAGTCGGTTCAAGCTCATTGACCGACCGACTAGATCGTAATCTAGTCGGTCAGTACTTGAACTGTGACCGACTAAGTGGGTTAGGGCAGTTGAGTCTTTTCGTCTTCCAACCGACTTATACTCGATCTCGTCCGACTAAATTCTCATTTAGTCGGTCTTCTCTTTTGCTCCAGCCCGAAAACCCCAAACCCCCTCTCGAAACCCTTCGTCTTCCGGCCGTTTCTCCGTCGATCGCCGCCGTCCGCCGCCGTCGACTCCACCCCCTAGGTATCTCCCTCCCTCTCCTAGGTCGATTTCCTATTCTAGGGTTGTCTCTCCTTGTTTTCAAGCTCTAGATCCTAGGGTTTCAATTTCTAACCTAGGGCTTGTGATTTTCGAAATTTCTCCTCTAGGGTTTGTGTGTTCGATTTCATTTGGTGTTCTAGGGTTTTGTGCTAGCTTCTAGGTTTTGTGCTTAGGGTTGTTGATCCTCCGTGATTACTTGCTTGTGCTCGTAGTGCTATGGCTAAGACTAGAATTCCGATCGCCTCTTCCGGGGCCTCTCCTATGACCGTAGAACAACCTTCGGACCCTAGGAATCCCCCGAAGCCTAAGCGTCGTGCCAAGTCTACCCAAGCCTCTCCTTCGTCGCCTCCTCTTAAGAAGCCTAGGACTGCCATAGTTAAACCCCGCAAATCCAAGACCAAAAAGCCTATTCTTCACACTCCGGCTACTCCTCCCGATTCCGACACTGATTTTATTCCTGAGGATGAGCCTACTAGGGAACCCACTCCACCTCCGAAGACCCGTAAGGCCAAGGGTAAAGCTCCTATGCCAGTTGGCGGTGTAGACATATCGTTGTGCCGCGATGACCCTCAGTGTCTCGCCACGTACAACCGTATAGAACACTGTCCACTGCTGTTGGAGCATTACGTTCAGTTCTCTGATTTTCTCGGCCTTGCTGATCTTCTGTCTTATAGTGGCCTTCTAGATTATCTCCGATACGACCCCAAGGCCAATCCCAAACCGTACCCTCGCCTCGTGAAATTGTTCTATGCCAACCGTATTCGAGGCCAGTACGATGCCAGCCACTCCATTGAGACGACTGTCTTGGGAACTCCTATAGTTCTCACGACAGAAATCTTGGGGGAGATCCTTGGTTGTGCGTCGTGTGGTCTCCTCCCTTCGGACATTTCCGTAGACGACATTTCTTCCTTGGATCAGTCTATTCTTTCTGAGATTTTCCAGGTTATCCCCTCCGCATTCATTGGTGTTCCATCGAAATCTTTTAAGCCGAATGTGTGGGTTCTTAACCTGATTTTGAAGTCGTGTCTCCTCCCTAAGTATGGATCCTCTTCACTCCCATCCCAGCCGTTCTTGAAACTCATATACGCTCTTTTCTTGGGGTGCGAGATAAATTGGGCTCGCGTGATACTCGATAAGATGGATTCTTTCAAGTGTATACGCAAGACCAATAAGTCTGCGCACATTCCATACCCTTGCCTGTTGACTCTCGTATTCCGTCATTTCCGAGCCCCCTCCCTCCTGACGATGAGCGTCCTTTGGGTACGCCTCTGAACGCGACGGCCGTGAAGAAATCTCTAGCGGCTCTTCGTCACGTGCAGAGGTCTACCGCATCTGCTTCTCAGGCTTCTCCGTCAGCTGCTGCAGCCCCCTCTCGTCCTGCTACATTGGACGATGTCGTACGCCTTCTTCGTCGGCACGAGTCACGTTTGGCTCGTACCGAGGAGGTCGTTTGTCGTATGGCTCGTCTGATGGGGATCGATCTTCCTCCTTCAGTTTCTGAGGCCGAGGAGATGGACGATGAGGAGATTGACGAGCTTGTCACTTCTTTTGCCCGTGGCGATGAGGCCACTACTGCTGCTGCTGCTGCTGGTACTTCCACTTCTGCTCCTGGAGTTGCCACCACTTCCGGTGTTCCAGAGCCATCTGCTGCAGCTCTTCAGCCTTCTGAGCCTGCTGCTGACCCAGTTTTCGAGCCTGTTCATGTATCTGCTGCTGCTGCTTCTGTCGAGACTTATGCTGCTGTTGAGCCTGTTGCTGAGATCTCCACTCCTGCCCCGACGATTCCATCTGTTGAGACACCTCTTCTCCCTGCAGAGCCTGAGTCCACTCCATCGACTGGACCCACTGACGCTGCAGATCCAGCCTCCTCCCCGTGATCGTTGTTCCGAGGACTCTCCATATACATTCTGGATGATATATTTTAGTGAGAGTGTTTTGGGTTAGGATAGGGTTGAGAGATGCTTTGATGTATTCTTTTTGTGCTTTCTGGTTGTCGGTGTTGGATTTTATGATATGACGATGTTGATGATGATGATGTACTTTTTGTTGTTTATATAGATGTTGTGTCTCACTTCATATGATGTACCTCATATATTCGATGTGATATCTTTTTGGATGTACTCATGTTGTCTATATATATATATATATATATATATATATATGTTCATCATCGTTCACTTTGTCTTTTATTCGTCGTGCAAATTTTAATATTCGTTGCATACATTTGAAATGTCATTTCGTCGCTCGACGCATAAAAACTTGGTTAAATAGATTTAAATTCTATAATTGTATAGAATTGTTTTCCATGCACAAAATTAACCACGAATATTGAATATTGAAGAGTATGTTTCTTTATTCAAGAAATGAATAATTCTTTGGTATTATTTTTGATGATTTTGATTATCGTTGATTTTTATTGATAATGGACATTTTGGCACACCTTGATTTGATTTCCACAATATTTTTTTTCCTTGGTGTCAAAATTAGTTCCATCGTCATTGTCTACGACTCCCGATGTTGGATTTTACATTTCCTAATTGTTGTCGTTGTATGCCCCCCGTTTTTGGGATAATGCCAAAGGGGGAGAGATAATGATAATAAATAGCGCAAATGAAAATTTAACTCAATTTCCAAGAATCTAGTTTGATATGTTAGATTCAGGGGGAGTTAAGATACATATAAGGATTTTCAAAATCCGATATTTCAAAAATCAATTCATTTTATTTATCTTACTCGTCTGCTTGATGCAATTCATTTATATTCATTTTGGAATTAACGTGTCATCAATGCAGGGGGAGTAAGTATTTTACATTTGAATTATTATCTTTGATTATTATTTATGTTGGTTTGTCATCACCAAAAAGGGGGAGAATGTTGAATATTGGACTCCCCGGATTTGGTTTTGGATGATGAGCAAACATAAATA
Source organism: Scilla litardierei (assembly GCA_030789695.1). Taxonomy (NCBI): domain Eukaryota; kingdom Viridiplantae; phylum Streptophyta; class Magnoliopsida; order Asparagales; family Asparagaceae; genus Scilla; species Scilla litardierei. The sequence continues at coordinate 248,242,579 of CM061142.1, forward strand.
ATTCATGAACTAACAATTTGTGAGCGCAGTATTGGAGATCGTCGCCAATTTCACGAGAATATTCAAAGCGACATCTCAACACTTTCCAAAGCTCATATTCATGCCTAAAGCTTCGTTGAAGCTCCTGCAATGCTTTGGAAGTTATGAAGATTCAATCGAAGCTCTCAAAGATCGTTTATTAAGGTTTTATTTATAGTCTTTTAGTTTCGATTGATAGAATGTTAAGCCTTGAGTATATCTTACGTTTCTATCTTCATTACGCTCATTTCGTAGCTCTAGGATCCTTGCACAAGTTCATTCTAACTTCCTCGAAGCGTCGCGCTTCGATTCGGACTTTGTTGTGCATGTTAGTTGGTACAAGAACAAGTACTGACCGACTAGATGGTGATCTAGTCGGTCGGCAACTATTCTTGGACCGACTAGTTTGATTCCTTAATTTCTTGGACTTTACTGTTTACAGTTAGTCGGTCTACGTTGACTCACCGACCGACTAGTTTGTGAACTAGTCGGTCAGTGATGCTTCTTTGACCGACTAGTTGAGACTTACTGTTCACTCTAAAATTCTCCTAAGCTACTGTTTACCGTTAGTCGGTCTAAGAACGTTTGATGACTGACTAGTTGACAATCTAGTCGGTCAACTTTTGTTCTTGGACCAACTAAGTCAACTTGCCTTCAGACTAAGTTGTTTTGCCTCTTAGTCGGTCTACGTTCATTGGATGACCGACTAGTTGTGAAACTAGTCGGTCAGACAGTCTTCTTGGACCGACTAGATTTCTAGGTCTGAAATTCTATCTCTTCTCAGATCTGCTCTTAGTCGGTCCATGCTTTGTGACTGACCGACTAGTTGATGATCTAGTCGGTCAGTGTTTGTTCTTTGACCGACTAATCCTCACAGATTTCTTTCCGTTGGAGAATGACCTAACTTGTTTTTATGGGACCCTATAAATACGAACCTAGGTCATTTCTATCTTCAATAGAGCTGCCATTAAGAGATTCATTGAGTTCTAAAGAGATAGCCATTCTCCCTCAAACTAAAGCTCTCTTCCTCACAAGAAACCCATTCTCTCTCATTTCTAGATCTAGAGAGAAGCTTGTTCTTGGTGAGCTCTTCAAGCTATTGCTTGATTCAAGTTTCCAAATCATCCCTAGGCACCCATTGCTGCTCATTTCCTTGGTGCTAGGGTTTGGTAACTTCATCTTCCTCAAATCCTTCATTTCACCATTTGGGTAAGAAAAACTCAAGGTATAGGATTTTGTGGTAAGATTTGTTTATTTCAATATAACTCATTTATATTGCTTGTGATTCTCTCGGTTGTGAGAGAAGGTTGTGATCCCGGGTTGTGGGATTCACGTTTGCCATTGCATGTATGATTTGATCTTGTGAAGGTTTTTCACAAGATATTCATAGTGGAAATCTTGAGTTAGGGTTTCTAACTCAAGTATCCGGAGGGGATCCGGGTGGTTGGGACGTAGGATCACCGGGAACAAGTCGGGGAGACTTGGGTGGATCCGAACCCATTAACATCGTTTGTTAGCATTGTTAATTTCATTGTTGTCATTCAATTTAAGCTTCCGCAAATTGATTTGGTAGTTGTGTGCAATTTAATTTGGAATTATACGCCTTATTATTTTAAAGTACTATTCACCCCCCTCTAGTACTTGTGCAGTAGCTGGTAGGGCATTACAACTTATGCTATGGGCAGGCGACTATGGAACCTACATCAGTTGTCTGGCCGAAACTTACATAGCTTGCCAAACACAAAGTGTTAGTACAAGGATCGAGAGGCGACTGAAGACGCATTCACAGGCACCTGTGCCATGGGCAGGTGACTGTGAAACCAACATCAGTTGTCTGACTGAATGATGACAAGTTAGGGATCTTTGGGCAATAGAGAGACGTGCGACTGACTAACAAGTCACAGGCGCCTGCAAGGAGCCAGGCGTCTGTACATTGTACAAAAGTTGCCTGTTAGAAATGGATAATGAAAACCCAAAGTATCCTATCAAAAACGTGTGCATTACAGACAACAGTAGAAAAAATCACATGCACCTGTACGGAGACATGCGCCTGAAACTTGTTCAGCAGTCGCCTGAAGATCAACCAAAATGCACATGTTAGAAAAGAAAAGAATGATTCTAATAGAATGGCATGGCATATCATGATAGGATCAAAATAATCTATGAACATAATAATCTATGAAAATTAGGTTCAAGTGGTAGAATCAAACCAACAGTGAATCTTTAATGAAAGAATTGAAAGGTTTATATTGAAGGTTAAGATCTAAATATACTTAATAGAGTATAATAAACAAACATGCATGTCATACACGTCAGTTATCATATCCATAACTTTTAACAATCTTCACAAAGAAGCATGCATGTGAGGAATGAGATGTGTATTGACAACGTGTTCCAAAGATATGAAAATCAATAAACAACTAAACAACTCATTATATGAATATTATAGCTACCATGATACATGAGTCATAATAAGACATATATGACATACATGAACATGGTAGTCACATAAACAAAAAATCTCCATAATAAGACATATATGGCATACATGGGCATGGTAGTCACATAAACAAACAATCTCAATGAGGGTGTGGCATGACTGAGCTAATGAAGAAGTATGCTATATTACACAAATCCAATATATCAAAATACCAATTGTACTAAACAGATATTTACAATCATTTATATGTCCTTATATGTGTGCATCTCCAAGGCACCATCCTCTCCTTTGAATTGATCCTTCATTTATAAACCAAGGAGTTAGGCATCTTGTACAACAATCTGACAATTAAACAGTTGGCGGTATCCAAAAACTTTTTGGATTCAAGGGGTTAAGGAACAAAATCAAATAGTTCAATAACCAATCATATACCAATTGTAAATAACAACCATCAATAAAAATGCATGACATGCATTGATAGGAGTTATCATAATCATGAAAATCATACACATAAGGAATTAACAATTCTCAACAATTAGAAATTTAGATACACTTTGACTAATAAATACTATGCATCTGATTTAATCATAATACATTATACAAGCAACATCACTATGAATACACACATATAATACAATAGTGTGTGCTAGAAAGATTCCATGTCCAATATGCATATGTGCAAAAAATAAACATTCACGGTACAACACATATTTATGGATGGCATGAAAACTAATACCACAAAGAGTGTGCATGAAAAGCATATGGTATAATTTTTCATAACCAACTTTCTCTTCCCCTTTGGCATATCAAAAAATGGGAAGGTGCAAATTAATAATCACCAAGGGTTAGAGAAACCTACAAATCTATATGCACAACATAATATGAATGAAATGCAATAACATATAAATGAAAATAACATGATAGCAATCAAACATTTCATACTCCCACATAATCATACAAAATATGCAAACTTGGGAGTAATGAACGAACTCACACATATATGGGTACAAAAAGTAATCATACAAGCATGGTACCCAAGCAATGAATTTGAAAGTGAGTGAGTTAGCAAGGTGGAAATCAGACAAAGGCTGAGTTTGATTTTTATATATAGTCGCGTGAGAATATATCATTCCTAATATATGATTCTATATATGTGTTCCTATCATGCCTAGAAACATTCTTAAGAATCTACAAAGATAGTGATTTGGGATTCTTAAGGAGAGGTTGTGTAATGGCATGAGTAGGAAGTTGGGATGCACGGTGAAACATAAATATTAGCGTGTCCCATGTGTGAAACATGCAAATGAGCATTAATTCTAGCATGAAAATTTTTAAGCCACATGTTATAAATAATCAATGAATACACATATGAATATGGATTATGAATACACACCGAACATGAGTCAAGAATTTGACACAAATGACATACATAGACATGAATGGCATAAAAGACACATAATGTGCAAACTTAGGATATGCATGAGACAGTCTCAAACCAAAAGTGATATCTACATGCATCAAACACATATAGAAACCAAATATAAGAATATACTAACAACATTAAGCTCCCCTACTTTGGTGCATCACTTAAGCACCATCAACTCCATTTGAATGGAAATCTTTGCAAATCAAGGAGTTGGTAGAGTTGGTATCCCAAAGTGGATTGAACCTAGAAAACATAATTTTGGTATCCAAAAACCTTTTTGGATCATATGGTTTAAGGAACAAATTTAAATACTAAATTAAAATAATAGTAACACATATCCTAATATAATCACGCACCATTTTCATGATACATGTAATCATATCATTTGATAAATATTTAACCAGATACATGCATGTACAAATTGTACCAGAAGTAAATATGTATAGTAATCCAAAAGCATGACATGTAACACTTGTAACAAAACATAAATATGAACCAAAGCATGTATTGCATGCGAAAGTATTAAATATTCTAGACATGAAAAACCTAAACACAATGATGTACTAATAGTCAATCGATGGAAATCAAATTCAATAATAATTTAAATTTCCAACAAACATGAGCATCCAAGACCGATATGCAAACAAAAGAATAAACCAATTCTTAACACAAATTCTTTGGTACCTGTTAAGGCCAAAATTGACCGGTACAGTTGTCAAGATGATGAGGACTCGAAGCACTGAGCTGGAGCCTAGTCAGCCTTTAGAGGGGGACCCTCGGTAGGGTGAACCGGGGTCGGTAGCTGATGGTTGATGATGGTACGACCGTTGATTGACCTAAGAATGACCGTCTGATGGGTCGTTCAAGGTTGAAGAGCTCGATATCGACCATGGGCATCGAATGACGATCCTCGATCTGCACCACAAGGAGTTGTTAGGGGGGTCGGATCTGGGTTCCGACCCAAATCTCCTCTAATGCTTAAGTTAGTAAGGAACGTAAGGGAGAGAGGGAGCTTGGTGTAGTAGAGATCGACCCACAGAGGTTCATCTCTAAACTAACAATGCAAGCTCGTATATGGAATGAGGAAGTAAGAAGATAGAGTTCTATGTATTAGCCCTCATACCTTGAAGATGGAACCCCCTCCTATTTATAGGGGTTCGGGGGTCCTCTTAGAGACGTTGGGGAGATAACGACCGCCTATATTGATGCCACGATCTTCCATCATGAATGGGAGTAAACGTTTCCCATGTCACCGGGATTTTCGAGCTCGCCTTTAATCCCATGTTTGCGCGAGGTGGACCCAATGGTTGACCGGCCATTTGGGCCTTGACTGAGTCCGATATCGGTTCTTTCTGGTAGGCCCGGTGGGCCTTGACAATTCTTCGATCGAGTTTCCTTGAGTTCCGATCCAATGACTCAACAATGGCCCCCCGTCGCACGACCTTGAGGGATCTATCTGCTAAGGTCAAGCGACATTACATCGCATTTAATGGGGCGTGGCAGTCAAGAAAATAGCACTCGAGTTCTGGGCGCCAAAACGTCCGCCTCATCGATTCAGCTGATTCGTCGATTCGAAATCTAAGATGCCCCGGTACTTGGATATTCGACACGTACTCCATCACGCGATTGTTGCTTCGCCCATATTTGACAGTTCCCATGGAGGAGTGCGAGGATACCTTCTTCATTCTCTCGATTTGGACTCTCCTTCTCTCGAAATCAATGGCTTCTTCATCTGCCTCCGGAAAGAACGTGGTCACCGCCGTCCAAAAGAACCAGGAAGGGGTAACGGAGCCAGGCTTGCTGGTGGATCTGAGGACCAAGGTTAAAGCTAGTCAAATTGACACACTTCAGAGGAAGTATGTTCGCCTAGACTATCAGATCAGATTGCCCGGAGGGAAGAGAGGGCTCATCGTCCCGGTGACTGGGAAGTGGGGTCTACGTCAAGACTTTCGAACGAGGCCTCCGATTTCCCATACATCCTTTCCTGCGGTACTTCATATGTACCTTAAACAGTTTCCTCTGCCAGCTGATGCCTAACAGTGTTGGCATGTTGATGGCCTTCATCTTTCTGTGTGCGCCGAAGGGAATCGAGCCATCCCTACGATTGTTTAACCATTTTAGATTCCTCCTCTTATGACCCTAGGATGGTACACGATAATGGCTCATCGTGGGCGGAAGCTGCTGGAAAATATCACCGCCTCCAACCTTAAGTGGAAGGATGAGTTCATGTTGTGGTCTTCCAGGGAGAGGCAAGCTTCTGCACCGGTTGGGGTGCCCCTGATTTGGGGCCTACCGAGGATAAGCCGCTGGACATTGAGGAGAAGAAAGCTGCTGATGCTCTAAAGGGCCAGCAAGTGGAGATGAGGTCGGTTGAGTGGCTCTGGTCAGACGAGGTGTTGCATCGGACCGTATGGACGAAAGGTTGGTTCGATCGTACTCGCCAACTGTTCGACCTTCGTCACCTAGACTAATTTATTGGCTGCTGTGACATGGATGACCAGCACAGATTACCAGGTAGATCCCACACTGAAAGTCACTGTCGAGGCTTCTATCAGAGAGGCAGAGGCGAGGATGTTTTTGCCTCAGGCCCCGACCGTGTTGGGGTCCTCGACCCAGCCGATCGTGGATCGGCATATGATTATCGAGGGGATCACCCAGGGCCTTGCCCTTAGCAGAGAAAGAAGAAAGACACATCTTCTGAATTCGAGGTGGTTGCACCGGAGGGAGGCCAGAAAAGGCGAAGGGTTCTCATTCTCAGCGACGAGGAGCCGTCTGGGTCGAACGCATCTGCGGACCAGACCTCTCGACCTGGGAGCGATTCACCCCATGAGAAAGGTTCGACAGAGACTCAGGTTCCGTCGGATCTTTACATGCATCAGGACTCTTGGCCCTGGGGGGTCTGTCCCCTTCCATAGGGTTTCCTGAAGACATTCCGGCGGAGTACCGACCTATGATACTGGAGGGTCAATCTTCTCGGGCCCCCTTCGTCTGTGCTGAGGAGGAACTTGTCAGGGTGAGATTCCCCTTGAGGCTTGTGGATTCTACCCTTCTCGATTAGGGGGACGCTTCTCGCATCGTCGAGAACGCGACCCATCCATGGGACCAGGTGATCGTGGAAAAGGTTGACTACGAGTGACTTGCATCAGTAGCTGTCCAGGCCTGTGTCCAGGTAATTGTCATCCGGACTTCTACCGATGCTATCATCTGCATACAGGTTGATCATCGATCGTTGTATGCATGCTGTTGTGGTGATCACGGCGTTGCGTCACCGAGCTTCAGAGGTGGCCATTACGGTGTCACTTTGGAGGCCGTTAAGTTGAGGGTAGAGAAGTCCCAGGCTAAGCTGGAAGAAGTGTCATGCCTCGCTTTCCATGTATGGAAGGCGAAACACGAAGAGGTCTGCTCAGACTTGAAGTTGTGAAGCTATAGTCTGATAAGCATTTGTGCGTTCATCCATTCGTAGATTGTTGCATTGCAACAATAATAACAATGAACACAGGCAATAAATAACCAACATACAATCTTATTCAAAACATCCAGAGATAAGTCATAAATAAGTACAAGAGTCTAAAAAGAAAGGCCCCAAGCATGGCCAAAACTAAAACATAGATAAGGTGCTATGCACCGAAAAAAAATCTAACAGCAGCAACTAGGAAAACAAACAGCAACTAAGGAAAAGCCTCCAACTGAGACTAGGATTGGTCTTCGATATCTTCGAACTGAACGTCAGTAGAAGCCTCAGGCTCGACGTCAGCAAACTAGTCGTCCTCAGCAACAACCTCAGACTCAAAACCTGACATGCGACACCCAAAGAGAAAAGGGCGTATATCAGCAAAAATCTTCAAAAGGTAAAAAGAAGGAGACTTTTGTGCAAAGAAACATAAAGGTAATGAAATGCAATTAGCAGTTTACAACATGATGACATGGCATAATATTTAATGAATGCATCAATTAAAATGAGCATGATAGTTACCAATGCATGTCATGTCGTAGCAAAAAAGCTACTAAACAATATTTCACGATTTCACGAAAAGCATGCATATCACGTTGTGCACATGGTTTACGCCTTTCAGCTGAAGTTGATGTACATGCACACTTCTACGCTAAGTGATCGCTTACCCTACCCCTTCACGTGTGTCTGAACTGGTGCTCAGCTTCTGGATCACGAGCCATGAAGTTTTATTTATGGCATATGGTTGACCTATCCTTTTTACATGCTATAGGAGTCAGAATCCTACTCGCTGCAGCTTACAATTCATTTGTAGCGTGTGCTACACATTCATGACAAGACAATCAAATGTATGAAATGGCATGTGATATGCAACATTGATAGTGAAAAGCAGTTATTGAATGCGTACAGTTTATCAGAAAGTAAACGTGACATGTGATATGCATGAACATGGCATGGCAACGGTGTCAGATCTAGCTTCGTTGTCAAACTAGATCAAGCATGGTGTCGGGTCTAGCTTCGTTGTCAAGCTAGATCAAGCATAGTGTATATGCGACTATAATTTCATCGCCTAGCCTCTTTTACACAAAATCACAGAATAGCCTAAACATGGCTTAATATTAACTGGGTAAGTTTCACTTGCCTAAAATATCGTGCTGCAAATCTCAGATCAACGGAGTCCAGAAACTTCCTATGTGCTCAAACCAATCACCAACCTACAGTCCCATATTATTTATCTTTAATTAGTTATTTAATCAAGCAAGAAAATTTACGATTTTTATCTTGTTAAACAGGCGGTGTGCGGGTTCCTACGGATCGGGGATTTACCTTAACACGACGAGAAAGCTACACTGACGTCGGGTAGCGACGTCGGGGGTTGGATTCCAGCACCGAGCAAGGTATGACGTGCGTTTGCAGCAAAGATGGCCGCGGGACAACGATACGGAGGAGATGAACGACAGGGGGACTGTCGTGGGGGTCACGTGGAGGGGAGAGGGAAGTTTCAGCCTGCTGGTTGGCCAGCGGATATGCTGCGGTTTGTTATGGCTAGGGAGATGGTCGGCAGGGTATATGTGGAGGAGGACCGGAGCTTGGGGAGTGCGGCTGTTTTGTGGAAGATGGGTGGCAGTTTTGTGGAGTGAATGGGGGTGCGTAGGTGGTGGCTAGCGGCAGGTAGGGGCTGCTAAGATGGGGGCCGTCGGTAGGAGGATGGTGTGCAAAGTTTATATGGAGAAAGGGCAAGGGGAGGGCTTCCATGGGTTTATAAAGGAAGGGAGGAGAGGTGCGGCAGTTTTGGGGCTTGGCCGGAGGTGGTGGCCAGCGTGGGTGCAGGCCGACGGCAAGGGGAAGGAGGGGGCTGGCCGGCGGCAAAAGGAGGAGGGTGCTGAGTTGTGTTGATGGCGACTGCGTGCATTTGGGAGAAAACCCTAAGGCTTAGGTTTCGTTAAAATGAAGGGTTATTTGTTATATAAGGTTGAAAAGGAGTGGAATTAATGGGTTGATTAGAGAGAGTGTGTGAGAGGGGGAGAGTGGACTTAGGGTGCAAATAGGCTAGAAAGATATCATGTGATACGTAGGATCAAAAGTGATTAGATTTGATTTAATTTAATTAGGGATTTGAATTAGGGATTAGCTAGGGCTAATTATAGGTTAAAAGTAATTAGGGTGAAGGGTCAGCCTAACGATGTCCGAAAAATACATGAAAAATAGCGAGACGATCGTGTCGACGAGAGGATCGAGACTACGATGATCAGTCACATGCTAGGTTAACAAAAAACGGTACTAAAAAATAAAAGGTCAAACGTCAAAGTCTAAAAGTTAGGACACCCCTTCATTCAAAGCTGATTTGTGGAAGAATGACCCGTGAAATGACGTTCATAAAAAATTCCACAAATAACTACTCTCTCTGAGGGTCCCAATGATACATAACTTCATGGTTTGGACTCCAAGAGGAGGTCACAATAAATACGCGTATGGAAAAGAAAGTACGCGCAGAAAACACATGATCGAAAAGTGACCGTTACCTCTTACCCACCTTAGAGCAAAGTCCGTCCTCGGACTTTCTAACTAAAAATATATCTAGCCATTCTAGTAATTATCCCAATCATATCACACTATAATTCAAACCATGTATAGTTACTACAAGTGCTCATATATGCACTAGGTAGTCAAACATTAATGCTACAAACATGTAAATATATGCACATTCTATACTTATACCCATCATAGACAGTCAAATTTATACACGTACTTCAATCATTCATATAGTCATGTACATCCCTTATATAACTATCACCCACTTATCGCATAATCATGGTACAGATACCTACATAAAAATAGGTTCACAGTAGCAAATACAATCGTAGTACTTCACGTATAGATAACTACATATGTACAAAACAAACATGGATATACTACTTCCTTATGTCTCCTAGTGTACATTCAACACCAACATATCATCAGATGTAATCACACTATACAATATTAAATCATGTTTGCTATATCTAATATACATTCACCCCTACTATAAATACAAAAATATATAGTTATTCAAATACACGCAGATACTTCATCATATATACACATCACATACAATCCTATAACTATATTCAAGACACAACACACATATTATAGTCGCAAATAACTATAGCCAAGCACATACTTATCCGTGCATGATGCACGCCCACACACTCTAATATACTATGCATACATGTCACTCATACCACTATATACTTAGCACATTCTACACACCTAGTTTAGCTAGCATATATACATTTAAACATGTAAAACCTTTGTAAAAAACTATACTACAAAACCAACACCTATATCTATATAATGGTATATCCACCCACAACCCTGTGCGTAACGTAACCATGCACAACCAAACCTATCACTATACACACATCATCCATTACTATGTTCATAGCACTATACACAAACCACAGACAAATATAACAATTACTTAGAGTATACCCACTCAAGCATGAGTGAGATTCAATGACCTATATAAGAACCAGCATACTTTATATTCATAATACGATATTTATACTTATACCAACACCCCACTCTTATATATATATATCAACGTAATCATATTACTCGTCACACTATACAGGTAAAACACATGCTATCATATACACACAATAATATTAATCACACTTTATATCTAGTCAAGTAACACCCCCATAATGCAATCACTTTACATACTATAATAGTATTACAAATATCAGTACATGTATACAATTATAATACACTATCATATACATGCAGACATCGTATAGTGAGATACATATTACTACACGCATACTCATTGCATGCATACCATACCTATATTCTTATATGCTTACTACATATCTACACAAAACTTAGACATACATAGAATATATTCACACCATAGTAATTTACATACAATTAGTATACTACTACATATACCTATCCATACATAGTTACGACATACAATAATCGTGTATACCTCATGGTATACATGTACACAAACAACATCCCGTAAAGGCAAGCAGTCGTATACAAATTTATAACCCTATTACCATACATATATCACACATATTCATACAGTATGTATATATCTACCTATGACTAAGCACATTCATATCCACGTACGAGCACATGCTCATACGTACTAACATATAGATCATATAATAGGCCTGCACACTTAACTATAAGTACACCTATTATCATTACACCTAGCATGCACATGACTTTACTGGTATACTATTTCAAGCATTTTACAAGTACCTTCAAACTACATACACCAGTAGTATATATTCCAACACTAATTCTAATATACACAGACATCCCTAAAGTGGTATAGCTATCCGCGCATATATTTATAAATACTATCATTCATTCAACTTCATATATATCATGAATAACACTGAGTATGCATATATAAAACAAGAGACAATCATTAATATACTAAAGGTAGCACACTCATACATGAGTGGTACGAAGGGGTTCACACACACGGGTCTAAACACTCTACCTATATACATGCACCACGACGACATCACAATAATACTAATGGGCCCACCATACTATACTAAGGTTGACATAGACAACGACAAGCACTAGTATGATGACTAAGCAATAGTAGGGGAACCGAAATAAAATAGCGTAATGAAACAAGATCGAGATGAACTGGTACAGATGATGCGTGGATAAGGAGATAGCTTGGTTAGGTGAACAAAGATATAATTGTGAATATTTAAGTAAGGGAAAGAAAGATATAAGAATATCCTTATAAAGTATAGGAGAATAGCGTGTAGATGATATAAGTTAAAATACGAAGTAAGGATTAGACGAAAAATAATTAGTATAGAGATGAAGTGACTATTCTGCAATTGGAACTAGATTGTACTAAAAACTTTGAAGTAGGAAAAAAACGAAGAATATAAAAACGGACATACTTGAAAAGTTGGAGTTCTCTTTCGTATAGAAAAATATTTAAAGGTCGATACAATAAGTTGTTTGAAATAAGTTTGAGTAGTATATATATAGTAGGAGAAGAAATGGTATATTGGATTATAGAAAAGTCATTATATGAAGGAAGTAAGATATTCACATGAGTATGAAAGATATAGGTTAGAAAATATTATAAGGTAGTAATTTAAAGATTTCGATGAAAAAGTTTCGAAATTCAAAGAATGAATTTAAGTCAACTAAAGGGTAGGAAGTCTAAGCTCATACTAAATGTTTTCAAAGAATTTAAACTGGGGGAGGAATTCATAAAATAATATTGAAAATACTTTTCGAATGATCAGGATGGTAATGGGGAAGATTCAATGATTGATGATGAACGACATGAAGGAATCACGTGAATCGAAAGTAAGGAAGTGAATCAAATATTCAAAACGTAAATACGACTGGAAAATAACTTAGTGAATCTACTACGATGGGATTCTATGGTCATTAGCTCAAAAGTGTAATGATTAGGAAAATAATCGAAATCAGGGGTTTTTATTATCGTGCCGACTAAAGATTAGGAGAAACTTAGCACTAAGACTTTCTAATGAACTAGACTGTAACAGAGATCTCAGGGAAAGGGTCTATAGAGGATCAAGATTGTGATCTTTTCCAGCGCATAAACCTGGAACATCTTCCGAAAATACGCCTTCGAGGTCTCTGACTATTTCAAGCTTCACCGGTTCAACTTACATGGATGCGACGATCTTTACATTCTGCTGGGCTCGAAATTTGATGGACCCAAGCGAACGACTAAAGGAAAAACTCAGAAATCTAATATGATCAGAGCTGGGTGAGATGCTACTAAGGTATCCTAAGACGAGTACGACTAAATCTTAACGAAGGTTCCTGACTATCAAACTTGGACATCTATCTAAGTCTTCCTACCATCTAAGACAAGGAAAACGTTCACATTAGACTCCAATTTTATGACTCGAATGTTTCGAATGTTTCAATGGATGTTTTATTATTATCGTTGTTTCTATATTTCGCAGGTGCAATGACCTGCATGGGTCACCACAAAAACCTGCCACGCCCCGCTTCCCAAGTATGGAAGGTGAGAGGCGAAGAGGTCCGCTCAGACTTGAAGCAGTGAAAAGTTATAGTCTGATAAACGTCTGTGTGTTCATCCATTTGCAGATTCTTGCATTGCAATGAAACAATAACAACAATAATAATGAACGCATGCAATGAATAACCAACATTCAAAGCAACATCCAATCTTATTCAAAACATCCAGAGATAAGTCATAAAGAAGTACCAGAGTCAGAAAATAAAGACCACAAGTATGGCCAAAACTAAAACATAGATAAGGTGCTATGCACCGAAAAATCAAACAGGAGAAACTAGGAAAACACACTGCAACTAAGGAAAAGCCTCCAACTGAGACTAGGATCGGTCTCTGGTATTATCAAACTGAACGTCAGCAGAAACCTCAAGCTCGACGTCAACAAACTGGTCGTCCTCAGCAACAATCTTAGACTCAAAACCTGACATGTGAAACCCTAAGAGAAAAGGGCGTATGTCAGCAAAAATCTCCAAAAGGTAAAAAGAAGGAGACTTTGTGCAAGGAAACATAAAGGTAATGAAATGCAACTAGCAGTTTACAACATGATGACATGGCATAATATTTAATGAATGCAGCAATTAAAATGAACATGATAGTTATCAATGCATGTCACATCGTAGCAAAAAGCTACTAAACAATATTTCACGATTTCACGAAAAGCATGCATGTCACGTCGTGCACAGGGTTTACGCCATTCAGCTGAAGTTGTTGTGCAGGTACACTTCTACACTGAGTGATCGCTTAACCCTACCCCTCCACGTGTGTTTGAACTAGCGCTCAGCTTCTGGATCACAAGCCAGGAAGTGTTCTTTATGGCATAGGGTTGACCTAGCCTCTTTACATGCTATAAGAGTTAGAATCCTACTCGCCGCATCTTACAATTCATTTGTACTGTGTGCTACGCATTCATGACAAGACAATCAAATGCATGAAATGATATGTGATATGCAACATTGATATTAAAAAGCAGTTATTGAATGCGTACATTTTATCATAAAGTAAACGTGACAGGTGATATGCATGAACATGGCATGTCAAGGGTGTCGGATCTAGCTTCATTGCCAAACTAGATCAAGCATGGTGTCGGATCTAGCTTTGTTGTCAAGCTAGATCAAGCGTGGTGTCTAGGCAACTATAATTTCATTACCTAGCCTCTTTTACACAAAATCACAGAATAGCCTAAACATGGCTTAATATTAACTGGGCAAGTTTCACTTGTCTAAAATATCGTGCCGCAAATCTCAGATCAACGGGGTCCAGAAAGTTTCTATGTGCTCAAACCAATCACTAATCTACAGTCCCATTTATTTAACTTCAATTAGTTATTTAATCAAGCAAGGAAATTTACGATTTTTATCTTGTTAAACAGGTGGGTGTGCGGGTTCCTACGGATCGGGGATTACCTTAACACGACGCGAAAGCTACACTGACGTCGGGTAGCAATGTCAGGGGTTGGATTCCGGCAGCAAGCAAGGTACGACATGCGCTTGCGGCGAAGATGGTCGCGGGACAACGACAAGGAGGAGATGAACGGCAGGGGCACTACCATGGGGTCGCGTGGAGGGGAGAGCAAAGTTGCGGCCTGCTGCTTGGCCGGCGGCTACGTTGTGGTTTGTTGCAGCTAGGGAGATGGCCGGCAGCGTTTATGTGGAGGAGGACCGGAGCTAGGGAAGTGCGACTATTTTGTGGAGGATGGGTGGTAGTTTTGTGGAGTGAAGGGGCATGCGTAGGTGGTGGCCGGTGGCAGGTAGGGGCTGCTCAGATGGGGGCCGACGGTAGGAGGATGGTGTGCAGCAGTTTAGAGGGAGAGAGGTCAAGGGGAGGGCTGCCGTGGGTTTATAGAGGAAGGGAGGAGAGGTGCGGCAGTTTTGGGGCTTGGCCGGAGGTGGTGGCCGGCGGCAAGGGGAAGGAGGGGGCTGGCCGGCGGCAAAAGGAGGAATGTGTGTGAGTTATGTTGATGGCGGCTACGTGTGTTTTGGAGAAAACCCTAAGGCTTGGGTTACATTAAAATGAAGGGTTATTTGCTATATGGGGTTGAAATGGAGTGGAATTAAGGGGTTGATTGGAGAGAGAGTGTGAGAGGGGGAGGGTAAACTTAGGGTGCAAATAGACTAGGAAGATATCATGTGATACATAGGATCAAAAGTGATTTGATTTGATTTAATTTAATTAGGGATTTGAATTAGGGATTAGCTAGGGCTAGCTATAGGTTAAAAGTAATTAGGGTGAAGGGTCAGCCTAAAGGTGTCCGAAAAATACAAGAAAAATATCGGGTCGATCGTGTCGACGAAAGGATCGAGACTACGATGATCGGTCACGTGCTAGGTTAACTAAAATGGTACTAAAAATAAAAGGTCAAATGTCGAAGTCAAAAAGTTGGGACACCCCTTCATTTAAAGCTGATTTGTGGAAGAATGACCCGTGAAATGACGTTCACAAAAAATTCCACAAATAACTACTCTCTCCGAGTGTCACAACGATATTTAAATTCGTGCATTTGGGATACAAGATGAGGTAACAATAAATACGCGTACAGAAAAGAATGTATGCGCAGAAAACACACGATCAAAAAGTAACCGTTACAAGAAGTCTGTCGTCTTTTCGAGTCAAGGAAATCGATCGTTGTGAAGCTCCAGCAAGAGCTCAACGAGTCTCATAGGAGAGAGGAAGAACAGATCGCCTTAAGAGAAAAAGCGGAGAATGATCTGTTGGAGGAGAGAGTTGATGCTGATATCATTTCGGAGAGGGCGATCTGGGATTTCACGAATAAGTTTCCCGACTTCGACGTGCTATATGAGCGGGGCCACGAGCTTTGGAGTTCAGCATAGACCGTATATCGGGAGCGCTACCTGTTTCAAAGGCGTCGTATCGAATGGCTCCTGTAGAGCTTGAGGAGTTACAGAAGCAGTTGGACGAACTGTTGCAGAAGGGATTCATACATCCTAGTGTGTCACCTTGGGGTGCACCAGTCTTATTGGTGAAGAAGAAGGATGGATCCTACTGGATGTGTGTGGACTACAGAGGGCTGAATGCAGTGACCGTAAAGAATAAGTATCTGCTGCCCCGGATTGAAGACATTTTTGACCAGCTTGGAGGTTCGAGGTTTTTCTCGAAATTGGATTTGAGGAGCGTGTACCATCAGTTGAAAGTGAAGAAGGGCGATATTTCGAAGACGGCCTTCAGGACAAAGTACGGACACTACGAGTTCGTATTCATGCCATTTGGTGTGACCAGCACCCCAACAGTGTTTATGAACTTAATGAATTTGATTTTCTATGACTTCCTGGATAAATTCGTCGTCATCTTCATCGACGACATACTTATTTACTCGAATTTTGAAGATGAGCATAGCCATCATCTAGGACAGTGTTGGAGACACTGAGACGTCATAAGCTGTATGCCAAGTATATTAAGTGTGAGTTCTGGTTGGACAGAGTAGCATTCCTGGGACACGTGGTGTCCGGTGATGGCATATCGGTAGATCCGAACAAAGTTAAAGCAGTCAGCTAGTGGCCGACCCTGCAATCAGCATCAAATATCAGGAGCTTTCTTGGATTAGCTGGCTACTACCTTCGGTTCATTAAGGAATTTTCGAGGATTGCAGAGCCGATGACGAAGCTGACGAGGAAGGATGTGGAGTTCGTTTGGTCAGAGGATTGTGAGAAGGCCTTCAGTATTTTGAAGGAGAGATTGACCACAACAACGATTTTGGCTGTACCTGAGCAGAGCGGAGGCTTCAAGATTTACTGTGATGCATCTGGCAAGGGCCTCGAATGCGTATTGCATTAGCATGGTCACGTGGTCACGTACACTTCTCGACAGTTAAGGAATCAAGAGAAGAACTACCCGACAAATGATCTGGAGTTAGCAGCGGTGATATTTGCGTTGAAGATATGGAGACACTTCCTACTGAGTGAGAGCGTGAAAATTTTCACCGATCACAAAAGCTTGACATACATTTTTACTCAGAAGGAGCTCAACATGCACCAGAGATGTTAGTTGGAGCTAATGGCAGATTATGAGATAGATCTGCAGTAACACCCGGGGAAGGTGAATGTAGTGCCAGATGCTTTGAGTAGACTCCTCACAATGATGATGCATACTGCCGACTAGAGAGTATAGCAGGATCCGAGGGGGATGAACATTGAAGTTGTCCTACCAGGAGTGATCGTTTCGTTGATGAATTTGCAGATTCAGTCATGATTGTGGATCGTATCAAGGTAGCTCAGGCAGGAGATCTGAAGCTGCAGAGGATCAGAAGACAGGTAGAAGCGGGACTTCGGACGGAGTTCATCATTTATGAGGATGGGTCTCTATGATACGGCAGTAGACTCTGCATACCTGCATGAGACATTAGAGATGAGCTGTTGAATGATGCACATAGCTCGCCTTATTCCGTACATCTTGGAGGCACGAAGATGTACAAGGACCTCCGTCTGAACTATTGGTGGATGCCAATAAAGAGGAGTATGGCATGAAGCATTGCCAAATGTTTGGTATACCAGCAAGTGAAGGCGGAGCACCATCAGACAGTAAGATTGCTACAACCGCTTCCTATTTCGCAGTAGAAGTGGCAGCATATCACGATGGATTTTGTCACAGGCCTACCTCGGAGCCCAAAGCAGAACGACGCAGTCTGGGTGATCGTTGACCGATTGACTAAGTCTGCACACTTCATCACATTTCGAGTGGGATAGTCCACAGAAGTCTTGGCGAGGAAGTATTTAGAGTTAAAGATATTTTTACTTCTCTATTTATATTTCCTCCTTGAGTTTAGTTCGTGATGTAGACCATGTGCATGCAGGAGATTGTGCGCTTACATGGAGTTCCTGTGAGCATCGTATATGACAGAGATTCGATGTTTACATCTTAGTTCTGGAAGAGTCTATAGGAGAATCTTGGTACGAGTCTGAGTTTCAGCACGGCGTACCACCCACAGACCGATGGCCAGTCGGAGAGGACTATTCAGATTCTGGAAGATATGCTGAGAGCTTGTACGCTCAACCTGAAGGGTTCGTGGGAAGATCATCTTCATCTAGTGGAATTCTCATACAACAACAACTATCAGGCAAGCATTGACATGGCACCATTTGCTGCCATATATGGAATGAAATTTCGATCGCCATTGAGCTGGGATGACATCGGAGACCGAGAGCTGTTGGGTCTGGAGATGATTGTAGAGGCTGTGGATGTCGTGAGAGACATCAGGGATAAGCTCTGGATTGTGCAAGATCGTTACAAGCATTGGGCAGACACCAAGAGACGACCTTTGGAGTTTCAGCCAGGAGATCATGTCTTCCTAAAGATTTCTCCGAACCACAGAGTCATTTGTTTCGGGAAGACGAGAAAGCTGAGTCTGAGGTATATTGGACCGTTTGACGTGCTGGAGCATGTTGGAGCAGTGGCTTATCGCCTTGCTCTGCCACCATCCTTGGAGGGAGTTCACGACGTTTTCCATGTATCTCAGTTACGTCGATACGTTAGTGACACATCACACACCATGGATTTTTCAGAGATCACGGTTCGACCGGACCTGACTTATCATCATCAGCCAATGTAGATTTTGGACCGTCGATAGAAGCAGTTGAGGAATAAGATAGTCGACCCGGTGAGAGTGATATGTCGTCACGGATCTACTGGAGAGTCCACGTGGGAGCGTGAAGAAGGGATGAGAGAGCACTACCTGCTTTTATTTCCTGAGCAGTAGTTGATGTAGATTCCAAGGACGGAATCATTCCTTAAGGTGGGTAGGATGTAACGATCGCTTTTCAACCTAGTGATTTCAGCGCGTTTTTTCTTTTTCGTACGCGTATTTATTGTGACCTCCTTTTGAATCCTAAACACGCGAAGTTATACATCATTGTGACCCTCAGAGAGAGTAGTTATTTGTGGAAATTTTTATGAACGTCATTTCACAGGTCATTCTTCCACAAATCAGCTTTGAAAGAAGGGGTGTCTTAACCTATAGACTTCAACGATTGATCATTTATTTTTATTATCGTTTTCCGTAAACCTAGAACATGACCGAACATCGTATTCTCGATCCTCTCGTCGCCACGATCGTCTCGATATTTTTCTTATATTTTTCAGACATCATTAGTCTGATCAGTCACCTTTAATATGACATATATATTGTCACGCCCCGCTTCCCATTATACTTGCAAGCGAGGACGCGAGCGGGCCCGCTTGGGCTGGAGCGATGAAGCCCCAACCCAATAAGCATCTGTGTATGACTACTTAGCAGGTTCTTGCTTGCGAACAATCGGAACAAAAAAACGATGACATTATTTCTTTAACTTCCAGATTACATGTACACAGAGAATTAAGGCCTAGCATGGCCATTACAAACACTTACACCAAATAAAATTACACCTGAAAGAATACAACAATAATTATTAAAATTTTAGCAAGCTGCGATGTGTCTACCGTCTTCAACAGTGGATCTCGTGCTCCTAGTAATCCTTCGTCACCCTCTTCAATCTCCAAGTGAACTCCCCTGTGAACTCTGCTCAAAATCTAACATATATTTCACAGACAAGGAAATATACGTCAGCGAGGGTCGCTCGGCAAGATTTAAAACGTTAGTAATAAAATAACCCTCGGTAAGATAATAATATGGTTTACAAATATGATGCCAACAAGATGGTACATAGCAGCATAAGGAAACATGTGAGCATAACGACTTGTAGTGTGCAAAGCAGTGAGCATGAGTAGTGTAGTGTGCAAAGTAACGAGCATGAGTAGTGTGTACAACAATGAGTATAGCAAGTGTGGTGTATACAGCAATAATCGTGTCAAGTGTAGTGTGTACAACAATAATCGTGAGAAGTGAAGTGGGTACATCAATAATCGTGACAATAAGTTTTATAGGTTACACCATAGCATCAGCAGAGTAAAAAGAGTGCAACAACCAATCTCTTAACTAGTGACAAGCCCAGTGTCTGAGGGGGAGGTGACTAGCATTACACCCAAGCCAACGGGAGCTACCCGTGACTCTCTACTCACCGACCCGGCCAGGTGTCGGTCAAGTTCACCAATAGAGGGTAATCCAGCTTTCCAGCCTCTACTAC
Source organism: Scilla litardierei (assembly GCA_030789695.1). Lineage (NCBI taxonomy): Eukaryota > Viridiplantae > Streptophyta > Magnoliopsida > Asparagales > Asparagaceae > Scilla > Scilla litardierei. The sequence goes on from CM061142.1 coordinate 248,263,030, forward strand.
ACTAGACTACCTCACCCAAAGTGTCCATAAGTCAATCCGTGGTTCATTGTTAGCCGTATGGCAAACATTCCGTAAATGCCCCGCAGGCCCAATATCCGTAACTGACCGAAGGCCCAATAGTCCGTAATTGCCCGAAAGGCCCAATAGTCCGTAATTTGCCTGAAGGCCCATCAACACATTTCATTAAGGTGTACATATTTCAAACAACGATGTAACAAGCATAGAGGGCATTTCATGTACATTATTAAGGTAGCAATATTTGATATCTTCCTCATTGCACTGAGGAATAGCTTTTGATAATAAAAGAAATTCTAACCTGTATATTTAAACTCCTTTACCAGGTCCGTTGCAATCAAGTCGAATGTTCTTAAGCAATATATTTATAAGAAGTCGTTACTTGGCAGTACCAAAGACGTACGTTACTTCTTAAGTTCAGTACACGATAAAATACTTGCCTGAATGGAATGTTTCTGGGTGACCAGGTGTTAACAACGGGAGGCGTGTTGTATCTGCAAGATTGGATTTAACATCAAGCCCAAATAATTACTTAGCAACCTTAACATGTGTATATTAACTTAGCCATAAATGTACTAATAATATGTATACATATAAACTACATATAGCACCTACATGTTAATCATCCATATTAATAAACCAAATTACGTATATAACTATATAACAGTAAGTTTGTAGATATGATGCAACCATATATATAATAATAATAATTCATAGTGACATAGTGTAAGTTACTAGTCATAGGCACCTATATACAATATTGCTACTACCCTGTTGCATGGAAGCATAATTCAACTACTTAATTTATAAAACACAGTCTCAATATGCAGTACCTTTTGCACTTGAGTATAACACTACTGCAAGGAAGCATGTGATTTCGCTGCGTCGTGCTGCAGGCGGGCTAATGAGCGCGGGTCGACGTCGGGTTGAGCGGCTTCAACGGCGGGGCTCGAGGGGAGATTGAGGGGAGGCTCAGGCGGCGTCGACACGATGGAGAAGTCAGCTCGCGGCGCAGGGGCAGTGAGGGTCGCTGGGGTGGCGAGCGCAGTTCTGGACGGCGGCAGCAAAGGGGACACCGTCGTGGCGGAGCTGGCTTGTCGTGTACGGCAGAAGGAGGAGGAAGGGTGACGTGCGTCGTGTGCTGCTGAAGGTCGAGAGGAAACTGAGGTTGCGGGTTGCTCGGAGGAGGTGGGGGAGGCCCTGTTTTGAGACGGGAATAGGGGAGATGGCGGGGGCTTGCGGCGGAGATCGGGGCGGGCTGGGTGCTGGAGATCTCGGAAGAGTGAGGGCACGATGGGAGAGGAGAGATGAGGGATAGCTGGGCGAGATGGGCGGAAGGCGGGAGGCGGGGTCGGGTTGAAGGGAGGGGCCGCCGGAGATCTGCTCTCTGCGTGTGGGGAGAAAAGAGGTTAGGGGCGGCACGGGAGGAAGAGAAAGGTGGGGGGTCCGGCGTTGTGTTTCTGGGTGAAGGGCGAGCAGGGTGTGGGTGGAGATGAGAGGAACTGGGCGGCTCTTGGGAGGCTGTCGGCGGGCGGTTGTGTGATGGCAAGGAGGGGATGGTGGCAGCTCTAGGGTGGCGCGTGGTGGTGGGGAAGTGTTGCGAAAGGTCGGAGGCGAGCTCGTCGGAGGCGAGGGAGAGGCGGCGGGCTGGGCGAGTGGCTTCGGGGTTTGCGACGGAGGATGAGGCGAGATTGAGGCACTGCGGGTGGAGATGGGAAGCGCCGCGATGTGTTACGGCGTCCGGCGGTGTGGGTTGGAGGTTGCTACGTGATGTTGAGGGGAGGAGAAAACTAGTGTAGGGTTATAAGTAGGCCTAGGGTTATGCTGAGAATTGAAGGGGGAGGAAAAGACCTAGATTTGTTAATAGGAGCCTAGGGAAATTATTATATAAATGGGTGTAGACCTGTGAGATGGGGACACAGCACATGAGCTAGCTTGAGGAAATGAGCAGTTTGAAATAGGCCTAGAGTTCAAAACGTAGGGTGTGTTATAAGGAAAGTGATTTGAAATCTCATTAAGTAGGATTAGTATTAAATGAGTTTTATTAGGGGAAATAAGGGCTAATCAAGTATAGGTTTAATGGGTTGAAATAAGGAAAGTTTGAAAGGGAAATAATAGGTTTTATTAGGAAATGAGATTTAATTAGGGTGATTTAGAGCTAATTAATCAGGTTTTAAATGGGATGAAAGAAGGAAAGTTTTTGAATGACAATATTAATTAGAGAAATTAATATCAAGAGATAAAAAGGAAATATGGAAATGAAAATGATTTTTTTAATTAATAATTGATTGGGAAAAATTAATAGTAAAACTAATGGGGAAAGTTTTTGAAATAAAAAAGATTTTCTTTTATAAAATATTTATCATGGAATTAAAAACAAATGTAATTAGGAAGGTTGAATAATAATGGGGGTTAATTATAGAATAATCCCAAATAAGTTATAGACTTTATTACGGTTAAAATAAGAAAGTTTGAAACCCATTAATGATTAGGGGAAATTAACAGTAATAGCCATTAGATGAAGGTTTTTGAAATTAAAAGATTTGCTTTTAAATAGGATTGATTAGGGAAATAAAGCTAGATAATTTAGGAAGTTTTTACAAAGGACAAATAAATTTGAAATTGGGTTTTGGAAAGTATTTGAATAGCATCATTAATAGGGAAAATAATGAGTAAGAGGAAAAAGGAAGGTTTGAAAAAGGAAGGTTTGAATTCAAAGAGAATATTTACTAAATTAGATATGATTTAATAAGGGAATAAAAAGAGAAACCATTTGAATTCAGATTTGAAAATATTTTAAATTCTTATAACATCAATATTACACTATTAATAAACTAACTATAAGTATAATAATGAAAGCTAGATAAGTATAATAATGAAAGCTAGCCATCAATGGTTATTAATGGAAGGGATGCATGAGTAGAACTTCACTCAATTGTACCTGAAAACACGGTCGTTACATTCTACCCACCTTATAAAAATTTCGTCCTCGGAATTTCCTAAGTTAGGTATGATCAAGTAAAGGTCTGGTAGATGAAGGATCAGAGTATCAAGGAAGGAAGAGACAGGTAGAGAGGAAAGGAAACTTCTGAATAGAAAAGTGGTCTAGGATTGAAACAATCAAAACAACACCTGGAATGTAACAGAGCAAGATAGATGAAATGGTAATAGTAGGAGCGAAAGACTCATCTGAGAAGCGACAAGCAAGGCAAGCACATGGTTTGAATCATTAAGTGCAATGATAGGTCATGGTTCAAACGTCACCGTTCATCATTGGCAGATGTCGTCCTCTCCGCTTCCTGCAGCTTCGGATCCTTGTCGAGTGTTACGTCTTCCTGCCATGCTGCAAACAAACAAAGTAAACATTTGCATACAAGGTTTATCCAGACAGTCTAGTTAATAATGACATCTATATTGTCCCGAGTATTTCGCAGAAGCATGACCGGCATGGGCCACCACTAAAACCTGTCACGCCCCGCTTCCCATTATACTTGGGAGCGAGGACGCGAGCGGGCCCGCTTGGGCTGGAGCGGTGAAGCCCCAACCCAATAAGCGTCTGTGTATGACTACTTGGCAGGTTCTTGCTTGCGAACAATCGGAACAACAGAATGATGTCATCATTATACTTTGACTTTTCCAGATTACTTGTACACAAAGAATTAAGGCCTAGCATGGCCATTACAACAGTTACATGGATATAGGATACATCGGAACTGAATACAACAATGAATATTCAACTTTAGCAAAACTACGAAAAGTAGATCGCCCTCAGCAGTGGGTCTCGTGCTCCTGGTTCTCTTGGTCCTCCTGCTCAATCTCCAAATGAACTCTGTAGTGTACTCTGCTCAAAACCTAACGTATATTTCACAGACAAGGAAATATACGTCAGCGAGGGTCGCTCGGCAAGATTTAAAACGTTAGTAATAAAATGACCCTCAACAAGATAATAATATGGTTTACAAAATATGATGCCAACAAGATGGTACATAGCAGCATAAGGAAACATGTGAGCATAACGACTTGTAGTGTGCAAAGCAGTGAGCATGAGTAGTGTAATGTGCAAAGTAACGAGCATGAGTAATGTGTACAGCAATGAGTATAGCAAGTGTGGTGTATACAACAATAATCGTGGCAAGTGTAGTGTGTACAACAATAATCGTGAGAAGTGAAGTGGGTACATCAATAATCGTGACAATAAGTTTAACAGGTTACACCATAACATCAGCAGAGTAAAAAAAGTGCAACAATCAATCTCTTAACTAGTGACAAGCCCAGTGTCTGAGGGGGAGGTGACTAGCATTACACCCAAGCCAACGGGAGCTACCCGTGACTCTCTACTCACCGACCCAGCCAGGTGTCGGTCAAGTTCACCAATAGCGGGTAATCCAGCTTTCCAGCCTCTACTACACTAGACTACCCCACCCAAAGTGTCCATAAGTCAATCCGTAGTTCAATGTTAGACATATGGCAAACATTCCGTAAATGCCCCGCGGGCCCAATATCTGTAATTGCCCGAAGGCCCAATAGTCCATAATTGCCTGAAAGGCCCAATAGTCCGTAATTTTCCTGAAGGCCCATCAACACATTTCATTAGGGTGTACATTTTTCAAACAACGATATAACAAGTATAGAGGGCATTTCATGTACATTATTAAGGTAGCAATATTTGATATCTTCCTCATTGCACTGTGGAATAGCTTTTTGATAATAAAAGCAATTCTAACCTGTATATTTAAACTCCTTTACCAGGTCCGTTGCAATCAAGTCGAATATTCTTAAGCAGTATATTTATAAGAAGTCGTTACTTGGCAGTACCAAAGACGTACGTTACTTCTTAAGTTCAGTACACGATAAAATACTTGCCTAAATGGAATGTTTCTGGGTGACCAGGTGTTAACAACGGGAGGCGTGTTATATCTGCAAGATTGGATTTATATCTGCAAGATTGGATTTAACATCAAGCCCAAATAATTACTTAGCAACCTTAACATGTGTATATTAACTTAGCCATACATGTACTAATAATATGTATACATATAAACTACATGTAGCACCTACATGTTAATCATCCATATTAATAAACCAAATTACGTATATAACTATATAACAGTAAGTTTGTAGATATGATGCAACCATATATATAATAATAATAATTCATAGTGACATAGTGTAAGTTACTATTCATAGGCACATATATAAGATATTGCTATTACCCTGTTGCATGGAAGCTTAATTCAACTACTTAATTTATAAAACACAGTCTCAATATGCAGTACCTTTTGCACTTGAGTATAACACTGCTGCAAGGAAGCATGTGATTTCGCTGCGTCGTGCTGCAGGCGGGCTGAGCGCGGGTCGACGTCGGGTTGAGCGGCTTCAACGGCGGGGCTCGAGGGGAGATTGAGGGGAGGCTCAGGCGGTGTCGATGCGATGTAGAAGTCAGCTCGCGGCGCAGGGGCAGTGAGGGTCGTTGGGGTGGCGAGCGCAGTTCTGGACGGCGGCGACAAAGGGGACACCGTCGTGGCGGAGCTGGCTTGTCGTGTACGGCAGAAGGAGGAGGAGGGGTGACGTGTGCCGTGTGCTGCTGAAGGTCGAGAGGAAACTAAGGATGGGGGTTGCTCGGAGGAGGTGGGGGAGGCCCTGTTTTGAGACGGGAACAGGGGAGATGGCAGGGGCTTACGGCGGAGATCGGGGCGGCCTGGGCACCGAAGATCTCAGAAGAGGGAGGACACGGGGGGGAGAGGAGAGATGAGGGATGGCTGGGCGAGCTGGGCGGAAGGCGGGAGGCGGGGTCGGGTTGAAGGGAGGGGCCGCCGGAGATCTACTCTCTGAGTGTGGGGAGAAAAGAGGTTAGGGGCTGCACGGGAGGAAGAGAAAGGTAGAGGGTCCGGCGTTGTGTTTCTGGGCGAAGGGTGAGCAGGGTGTGGGTGGAGATGAGAGGAACTGGGCGGCTCTTGGGAGGCTGTCGACGGGCGGTTGTGTGATGGCGAGGAGGGGATGGTGGCAGATCTAGGGTGGCGCGTGGTGGCGGGGAAGTGCTGCGGAAGGTCGGGAGGCGAGCTCGTCGGAGGCGAGGGAGAGTCGGCGGGCTGGGCGAGTGGCTTTGGGGTTTGCGACGGAGGATGAGGCGAGATTGAGGCGCTACGGGTGGATATGGTAAGCGCCGCGAGGTGTTACGGTGTCCAGCGGTGTGGGTTGGAGGTTGCTACATGATGTTGAGGGGAGGAGAAAACTAGTGTAGGGTTATAAGTAGGCCTAGGGTTAGGCTGAGAATTGAAGGGGGAGGAAAAGACCTAGATTTGTTAATAGGAACCTAGGGAAATTATTATTTAAATGGGTGTAGACCTGTGAGATGGGGACACAGCACATGAGCTAGCTTGAGGAAATGAGCAGTTTGAAATAGGCCTAGAGTTCAAAACGTAGGGTGTGTTATAAGGAAAGTGATTTGAAATCTCATTAAGTAGGATTAGTATTAAATGAGTTTTATTAGGGGAAATAAGGGCTAATCAAGTATAGGTTTAATGGGTTGTAATAAGGAAAGTTTGAAAGGGAAATAATAGGTTTTATTAGGAAATGGGATTTAATTAGGGGGATTTAGAGCTAATTAATCAGGTTTTAAATGGGATGAAAGAAGGAAAGTTTTTGAATGACAATATTAATTAGAGAAATTAATATCAAGAGATAAAAAGGAAATATGGAAAAGAAAATGATTTTTTTTAATTAATAATTGATTGGGAAAAAATTAATAGTAAAACTAATGGGTAAAGTTTTTGAAATAAAAAAGATTTCCTTTTATAAAATATTTATCATGGAATTAAAAACAAATGTAATTAGGAAGGTTGAATAATAATGGGGGTTAATTACAGAATAATCCCAAATAAGTTATAGACTTTATTACGGTTAAAATAAGAAAGTTTGAAACCCATTAATGATTAGGGGAAATTAACAGTAATAGCCATTAGAGGAAGGTTTTTGAAATTAAAAGATTTTCTTTTAAATAGGATTGATTAGGGAAATAAAGCTAGATAATTTAGGAAGTTTTTACAAAGGAAAAATAAATTTGAAATTGGGTTTTGGAAAGTATTTGAATAGCATCATTAATAGGGAAAATAATGAGTAAGAGGAAAAAGGAAGGTTTGAAAATTAGAATTGAAAGAGAGGGTTTAATGGGAGAATACTTCTAAATTAGTTATGATTTAATAAGGGAATAAACAGAGAAACCATTTGAATTCGGATTTGAAAATATTTTAAATTCTTATAACATCAATATTACACTATTAATAAACTAACTATAAGTATAATAATGAAAGCTAGATAAGTATAATAATGAAAGCTAGCCATCAAGGGTTATTAATGGAAGGGATACATGAGTAGAACTTCACTCAATTGTACCTGAAAACACGGTCGTTACATATATCATTTTTTTTGTTTTTAAGACGTGCCTTATGTTTTGTGGCGTGCCTTGTGTCGCCATGGCGCGCCATGGCGGCGTGCCGCCTCAAAGAGCCAACTTGGGCATTAACAGGGCGTGAGGGTGGATCCTTGCCGTTATGGCGTGCCATGGTGTCGTCGTGGCGAGTTTTTTAGAACCATGCCTGCAGTCCATCCTCCCCATCTCCACCAATAGCAGACCCCCCGGCCTGTATCTTGCTGCCAGCCCTCCTCTCCCTTTGACAGTCCAACCGCCGGTCCCCCTGCTCCACCTCTGCGCAGGCAACAGCAGGTCGCCGGCCCTTCACCCTACCGGCCTCCTCCCACAGCAGCCCCCTTACTCCCCTAGAAGCCCATGCAACAGATCTCGTAGCCTCCTGACGTCGTTGCACCCCCCACGCTTCATCCCCAGGCCGAACCTCCTCTCCACACTGCTACCGTTATCGTTGCCACAAGCCGCTTCATTGCGCTACTCGCAACCGAGGCGACCCTGACACCGTTACCATTTTGCTGTGCTACCCACATCCGAAACGATCCTGAGGCGACTTTCGTATTGCGCTACACGCAGTCGAGAAAACCGAGTACTGCCACCATTCCAGATCCGACGTTAGATCTTGTTCCAACGTCATTCTAGGTTGGTCCCTTACTCGTAGCAACCCAAAAAATACGTCATTGAACCCGAAATAAAAAATCGACAATTTAACCCACGAAATTTATTCTACACTCTGCTAAAACATTGTGAAACCGTAGATCGACGATCAGACTTTTTAACTGTGCATATAGGGTAGAATCGTCGAATAGGCTGAACATTCAAAACTTGACTTGAAACTGATAGGATAGCCACGGTCAACTTGGAGACAACTTAATAGGATTTGCTAAACCGGTCCTGACACTGCCCTTTGACTTGCGACAGTGGACCTTGATCGGACGCTACCCGCGACGAGGTGCTTCCGACGGACGTTCTTCTCGCCACTGCAGACAAGTGTACCCACTTGCGTAGTTACAGCCACATTTAGGCCATCTCTCTTTAAATTGTAATAGTATGAACAAGAGAACCGGACGTGAAATGATAGAGTTTGGTACATCCTCACGACAGCCTAGACTTGATGACGAAATCTAGGTATATAAATTGCTACAACTGTCATGCTAGGAACTATCTGTGTATGTGTGTGTGTGTGTGGACCCCCTAGAATGAAAAGAACATACTATACTCATGTCATGCCATGTAACATCATTCACGAAATGTTTTACACAACCTGCAGTCAATAGGGCACTCTCCAAGACAGAGAGAGTGATCCCTTGTACGGATACACAACCTGCAGGCAATAGGGCACTCTACAGTACAGAGAGAGTGATCCTTTGTACAGAACAACCTACGGGAAGCTCGGCACTCACCTAGTAGAGTGAGTGGCCCCTACAACCTGTGGTGATAGAGGCACTCACCTAACAGAGTGAGTGGTCCTTGTACAATCTCGTCTTGAGAATTTGGGGTGGGGTTGGCTTGAGCGGCCACCAGGTTAAAGAGTTTGGATACTTTCTAAGCTGAAGGCGTGAATCCTCTTGGTGTCACACAGTCTTGTCGAGTCTTGTCATGTCTTGTAGCCGGTAGCACACGCTACGGCTATTGCCTGCCACGTTTACTTTCTGCACAGTCTTTACTTTTCCTTGCATATATGTATAAATGCCATGTTGTTGCATCTCTCATGTAATCAACCTTAACATGTCTTCTTTAAATTCCTTTACACTTGCAGTAGAGTCTTGTTACCTTTCCCATGTAGACTTTACCCGACGTACATCTCCTTTTCTCTTGGGTGTTGTACGTCAGGTACTGAGACGGAGTACACAGACGAGCCGGCTTTACTTGAGGACTTGGAGCCAGAGGACGTTGACCCGGAGTATGTTCCAGACGATGACCAGACCTAGAGGTCCTACACCGTTGCTGTCTTATGAAGGTTTACTGCTTTCTAGTTTGGGTGCGTAGCACCATTTTACTTCTTGTCTAGGTTCAGTGCGTCGCACCATTAGTTTCCTTTTCCACAGTTGTAGCCATGCTTGGGGCTTCTTTTTAGACTTGAGGTATTGTTGGATATTATCTCTTTTAATAATGAATGCAGTTTCCTTTCGAGTACTCGCATCTTATTGTTATGAACTTTTATATGCAGGAACCTGTAATTAATTGATATCCCTACAGACGCTTATTAGGCCCGAGCAATACAGATCCGGCCCATGCGGACCTTCGTCTCGTCCTTGCACCTGTTTTGAGAAGCGGGACGTGACAATTACGGGGCCGTTTCCTGCATCGCCGGGAACACGACCCATACACAGGATCGGGCGATCGTGGACAAGGTCGACTATGATCGACTTACATCAGTAGCTGTACAGGTCTGTGTCCAGGTAATTGTCATCCGGACTTCTACTGATGCTATCATTTGCATACAGGTTGATCAACGATCGTTGTATGCATGCTGTTGTAGCGACCGCGGCGTTGCGCCGCCGAGCTTCAGAGGTGACCGATTACAGTGTCACTTTGGAGGCCGTTAAGTCAAGGGTGGAGAAGTCCCAGGCTGAGCTGTAAGAATTCTGCCGTCTTTTCGAGTCGAGAACAACGATTTTTGAGAAGCTCCAGTGGGAGCTCAACGAGTCTCGTAGGAGAGAGGCAGAACAGATCACCTTAAGAGAAACAATGGAGAATGATCTGTTGGATGAGAGAGTTGATGCTGATATCATTTTGGAGAGGGCGATCCAAAATTTCACGAATAAGTTTCCCGACTTCAACGTGCTATATGAGCAGGGCCACGAGCGGTGTTGGTTGGAGATGAAGAACCGATTCCCTGACCTCTGCTCGGAGATCGACAAAATACCGGTCGTTTTTCCAGACCATGGCGAGGATGAGTCGTGCCATGATGAGGACGAGCCCAACCAGGACATGGATGAGGCAGCTCCTACGGGCGAGGCCACTGCCACAGCTGGTGATGGAGTAAGAGTAGTTGCTACGGAGGAGCCAGAGCTCACGATCGTATTGGAGGGAGACTAGGGGCCTGAGTGGTTGTTATAGAATCCGGTCTGCCTGAAAATTTTTGAATGTATAGGAGGGGTGGTGTGAATGATAACAATATTTTGCAATGAAAAGTGACAAGAGAATTAGCTTGTGTATTCTCGTATGGCGTTGCCTCTCCTTGTTTGTTGTTGTTCATGCCCCGTGGTGGCCACTTTCGATGGGTTAGACGCTGCTTCGATGGTAGGCCATAGAACCACACTTAGAATTTTTCTGCCACGTCCCGTGGAGTGGGTGAGCCCGCCTGACTAGTGGTCTAACGATGTTGGGACTTGGGTCGTTTAGTAACAAAGGGGTGGACCCTGCAACCGTTTCGTTCAGTGGAAAAAGGGTGGCCCCTTCGTCTTACGACTGACGATCATTTACGAGGGTCGTTCAGTTGCGAAGGGGTGGCCCCTTCGTCTTACGGCTGACGACCGTATACGGGGGTCGTTCAGTTGCGAAGGGGTGACCCCTTTGACTTACGACCGACAACCGTTTACGAGGGTTGTTCAGTGGCAAAGGGGTGGCCCCTTTCGCCTTACGGATGCCGACCGTTTAGAGGGTCGTTTGATGGCGAAGGGGTGTCCCCTCCGACTTACGGCCGACGACCGTCTACGAGGGTCATTTAGTGGCGAATGGGTAGCACCTTTCAATTTACGGCCGACGACCATTTTACAAGGGTCGTTCAGTGGCGAAGGGGATGCCCCTTCGACTTATGGCTGACGACCGTTTACGAGGGTCATTCAATAGCGAAGGGATGGCCCCTTCGACTTACGGTTCACGACCGTTTTCGAATGTCGTTCAGTGGCGAGGGGGCGGCCCCCTTCGACTTACAGCTGACGATCATTTACGAATGTCATTCAGTGGCGAGGAGGCGGCCCCTTCAACTTACGGCTGGTGATCATTTACGAATGTTGTTCAGTGGCGAGGGGATGGCCCCTTTGACTTACGGCTGACAATCATTTATGAATGTCATTCGGTGGCGAGGGGGCGGTCCCTTCGACTTACGGCTGACGATCATCTACGAATGTCGTTTGGTGGAGAGGGGGCAGCCCCTTCGACTTACGGCTGATGATCATTTACGAATGTCGTTCGGTGGCGAGGGGCGGCCCTATTGACTTACGGCTGACGATCATTTACGAATGTCGTTCAGTGGCGAGGGGGCGGCCCCTTCGAATTATGGCTGACGAACATTTACAAGTATTTTTCAGAGGCGAAGGGGAGTTCCCTCCGACTTATGGCTGTCGACCGTCTACGAGGGTCGTTTATTAGCGATGGGATGGCCCCTTCGACTTATGGCTGACGACCGTTTGAGTTACCGCAAGTTCGGTTTTTCCAATGCCTCTTTGAGGACCGGGTCCTTTTTCGAGGGAAGTTCTTTGGTTGGGTAATTTTTATGAACTTTTACGAAGGCTCAAAGATGCAAATCTTTGTTTGATAAAGGAAATCATGCTTTATTAGCGAAAAATAAGAAATGAAAAAGGCGTACAGGTATTTTCTGATTGACATCGGTGTCGTTGGCCATTCATTGCCGTGTTATTTGCTAGAGGTTGTTAGATGACCCTTCAGTCGACCACCTTAGTGGCGGGTGATCCCGTCATCTTGCCCTTCTGTTTCGAGGACCCTTCTTTCCCAGATGGATCACTGGACGGACCTTTAGGGTGTCCCTGTTTGACTAGGGCGTCGATCTCCTTCTTTAGGGTCCAACGGTCGTTTGTGTCGTGCCCGTAGTCATTGTGGTATTTACAGAGTTTGAGGTCGTACCTCTTCTTGTATTAGCCTTTCTTGGCAGCGTCCTGTATTAGCTCTTCCTTCAGGGCGTAGGTGAAGACTTCTGCCTTAGGGACCACCGACTTAGCATAGTTTGTACGTTCCTTGCTTTGGGGGCTCCTCTCCCTGGGCCTCTTGTCTCGGGACTTCTGGCGGGGTTCCGAAGTTTGATTTCTCTCGCCTCGTGTCTCTGCGGTGAGAGGGAGTGCCCTTTGCATTGGCTCTATCCGGCTCTTCTGCTTCCTCGGAGGAAGTGAACCGATCATGATATTGAGCATTTCTGCCACGGTATTGGGGGGAACTAGTGAAGATCTCTCCTCGGGTGCTTGTTCCTGACTGCCTGGGTGAGTGCCGCTATGATGGTCGCGTCCTGCGTCTCTTCCACATCGAGTCTTTCGTCGTTGAATCTAGAGACGAAATCCCGGATTGATTCGTTCTCGTTCTGTTTGAGCAAGAAGAGGTAGGACGACCTCTTCTTGGGTCGATGTCCGGCGATGAATTGCTTGCGTAATACTTCTGCTAGCTCATTGAATGAGCCGATGCAGCAGCGGGGCAGCTCTTTGTACCAACTTTTCGCCCTCTCGGTTAGGGTGGCATTGAAAGATCTGTAGAGGTATGGCTCATCGACCCCATGGAGTAACATGACATTCAAATACTTTTGAATATGTGACCATCGGTCGCCTCTGCCATCGTACGTTGGTAGGCCCGGTATCTTGAATTTGGGGCAGAAAGGAGCGGAGAGGATATTCTCCTTCAGCGGAGTTCTCCGTATTGCGAATTGGACCAACATGGATCCTCCTGCTCCAATCTGCAAAACATTGGCCCCGGGGGATCGATTTTGGATCTCTTCCCCTCTCGTGAATCCAACGACAGGGTTCAAGGGAGTTATATCCAGGAGGAGCTCCGTAGATTACCTGGTCCAAGATGTTACGGGTCGCCATCCGGTAATTGGAGTGGGTGGGTTCCCGCTGGAGTACGAAAGCTTGAACCTCGACCCCGACCCCATTGTACTGGTGGGCTGGGGGGTCAAACCGTCGAGGCAAATTTCTACCCTTGGGTCCCCTAGACCTTAGAGGTATGCTGAGTACTTTGTTGGCGTCAGGTACGGATTTGGAGGTGGTGGCGGCTCCTTTGCCGGGGACTGACTCCCCGTGCTCTACCGACCCAAAGCCACCAACACGCCTAAGTTCCTATCAACCTACGCAGTGAATTGGTTGAATTCTCTTCGGGTTACCCCGGGCTCATTTTCCTCTTTCGTTGGTCGAGGCGGGGGCATTGTGAAGTCTGTGGCGTCCTCTAATAGGACACTGTTTGCTCAGGGTTTTTCTTTCAGACCTTCGACTAGTCCAATGTTGCTGGGTCCAGCTGCCATAGCTTCTAAATGGATTTGGGATGACAAGCTGGTTAACTTATCCTACAGACGGCGCCAAACTGTTAAGGCCGAAATTGACCGGTACAGTTGTCAAGCTGACGAGGACTCGAAGCGCTGAGATGGAGCCTAGTCAACCTTTGGAGTGGGACCCTCAGTTGGGTGAACCGGGGTCGGTAGCAGATGGTTGATGATGGTACGACCGTTAATCGACCTAAGAATGACTGTCTGATGGGTTGTTCGAGGTTGAAGAGCTCGATATCGATCTCGGGCGTCGGGTGGTGATCGTCGATATGCACCACAGGGAGTCGTTAGGGGGTCAGATATGGGTTCCGACCCAAATCCTCTCCGATGCTTAAGTTAGTAGGGAACTTAAGGGAGAGAGGGAGCTTGGTGTAGTAGAGATCGACACCCGGAGGTTCGTCTCGAAACTAACGATGCAAGCTCGTATATGGAGTGAGGAAGTAAGTAGATAGAGTTCTATGTATTAGCCCTCCAATTTATATGGGTTTGGGGGTCCTCTTAGAGGCGTCGAGGAGATAATAGTTGCTTATATTGGGGCCACGATCTTCCGTCATGAATGGGAGTAAACGTTTCCCACGTCCCTGGGATTTTCAAGCTCGCCTTTAATCCCATGTTTGCACGAGGTGGACCCAATGGTCGACTGGCCATTTGGGCCTTGACTTAATCCGATATAAGTCCTTTCTGGTGGGCTCGGTGGGCCTTGGTCATTCTCCGATCGAGTTTCCTCGAGTTTCGGCCCACTGACTCAACAGTACCCATAAAATGAATATAAACTTATGCTACCAAGCATGGTGGGTCAACGAAAACTAACCCTTTGAAAACCAAGTCCAAGAGGACCTTGATTTTCCAACATAATCATCATTCAAAATATGCCTTAGGACCTCAAATAGTATATGTTTTGGGTATCCTCTTCCTAGTGGTTGCATGCATACAAGGTTGATCTCTACGTGATGCATGTGGTCCAGGGACATGGGATCTACAAGAGCATGTGGATATGTGTATGGAACATTGTGTTGTGCTAAAGCAAGATGATGGGCATGTGATCCATGGTGTGGTATTGCATACATACATGGATGAACATGAGGTGCATATGCATGAAGATGATCGTGAGAATAAGCATGCATACGTGGATGTGATGTGTGATCATATACATGTAAAGGTGCATGAACATGAGTACGTGCATGAGAGTGTATCAAATGGGTATTTGCTCATGCTCGTGGGTGTGGAACATAAAAACTATCATTTGTAGGAACATGAGGAGTAGAGGCATTCCTACGAGTATTGGTGTACATGAACGCATGTCCCTTCCTTTGATGTCCACCCTTGGTGGGTTTCTTTGGAAAGGAGGGAGGAATAGGTGTGGTGGTTTTCTTGGTAGTAGAACTACTCAAGTTGTTATAGACACCACTCGTTGATGCACCGGGGGATGGCCTCACAAAATCTATAGTTACTTCACTATAGGATGTGCGTGCATTGGATGCACTTGCCTTAGAATAACCAAGGCCAACACGATGGTTTGTCGGTAGTTGATTCTTTATCAAATCTTCCAAAATGTCCTTTTCCTTATTGAATCTCTCAACAATAGAGGACATGAGCTCATATTTCTTCGAAATTAAAGAAATAGTGGCATTTAAGGTAGATGCACATGTGGTGAGCTCATGCACTTGGGATTTGAGAGCCTCATTCTCAATTTCCAAACTAGTGTTTTGAGATTGAAGATTTTTAATCTCAAGATCGTTACTATCCACAAAGGAAACATGATTAAGTTGAGATTTGAGGGACTCCACCTCTTGTATCAACAAGCTATTTTGATTAGCAAACTTTCTTTCTCAATGGCGAGTGTCTCAACAATGGTGTCTTTATTTGAGGTGCTACATGTAGATGTGTTAGTGAGACTAGCAATCTTATTCTTAGAATCACAATATTACACATAATCTTTTGATATTTATCAAATAATTGTTCATTTGCAATTCTAAGATCATCCATTGTTACCTCTTCATCTTCACTATCACTCCCACTAGAATCACTTGATTTGTCACTAGAATCACCAGTCGTGGCATCCTTTCGTGCCATCAAACCCATGAATGAATCCCTTTCATCATTCGAGGAAGAACACTCCGAGGTGGATTCTTCTTGCTCCGCTAGCATGTTCCATATTTGATATACCATCGTTGCCTTGGACACACACATCAGAATGTCATAAGCTAAATAATCAAGAAAGATATCCATTACATCTTCATTTTTCTCCACCAATTCTTTTTGCTCATTTGTCCATTCATGTTCGGAAGTGGTAGGTGCACGAAGGGGCTTCTCCACAAGCTTCCAATAATCATCATCAATGGATTGAATACAGGCCTTCATCTTTACACACCAAATTTGATAGTTCGGTCCAATTAGAAATGGTGGAGTAGGCCGTCGTGTGTTGTTGTTATTGGTTGCCATATCTATAACATTGCTCTGATACCAATTGTAAGGACCCTGTGCTATGAGGAAGAAACACTAGGGGTGAATAGTGTTTTATAGAATTATAAAGAATTTACACCAATTAAAACCTTAATTAACCAACAAATGCGGAAATGAAGAAATGATCAACAACACAAGGAAGAATGCAATGCAAACATGCAATGTATCCTGGTTCGGTGCCACCCAAGTCAAACCCGACTTGTTACCAGTGCCCTATTCCAGCAACACCTGATATCACATTCGGATACTCTAGTAAATACCACTAGAGCTTCCCTTTAGCCTACTTTTGGAAACCCCAACAAGTGCAATCGACTTACAAGTGATGTCTGTGTATCCCACAACCCGGGAACACGCAAATACCTTAATCCCACAACTTGGAACTAAGCGCGCTCTCACAAACCGAGAGCAAATCCTTTCCATGACTCCCACAACTTGGGATCAAGCCAACCCTCTCACCAACCGAGAGTACTCAACAAAATAGAAGTATTGAGAATGAAATATACAACTTGAAATACACTCACCTCTGCCTTGGATAAGGACTTACTTGTGAAGGCTATAGTGTGTGTGTGTGTGTGTGTGTGTGTGTGTGTGTGTGTGTGTGTGTGTGTGTGTGTGTGTGTGTGTGTGTGAAGTGCTCAATGAGGGAGGAGATATTCATTGAGATGCTTGCCCAAATATGAAAGAAAATCTAGATTAGATGTGTGCTTTAGAGCATAGAGGGCAAAAGAGAATTAGAGAGCACTTGAGAGGAGAAAGAGGCTTGAAATGAGCCTTGAAATGTTTTCTTAAGGGACCAAGAGTCCTTACATATTCAGCATTTCTCCTATATATGTTAGTTTAAGGGAAGCCAAAACCCCAAGCAAAAGACCCAAAAATCTATATCCCAACGGCTAGAATTGGTCTGAAAACGACTCTCACAGTCGCCTATAGAAGGGGGACAGTCGTCTGGTCCACTGTAGCCAATGGCTATAAACTGAAAATCACTGGCAGGACATAGGATGACCAGTCGACTGTCCACTTGGGCAGGCCCATGTCTAACCTACAACAGGCGGCTGTTCGACGGGTAGATTCTGTAAATTTTCAGTACAGCTGATCACTAAAACATCCATATGTACCACTACAGATATCCAATTGGAGTGATTCAAGTTGGTTTGGAAATCTAACAAAACTTTATTTCAAATGAGATTTTAATGGACACAAAATTCGAACTACAGAAAAACTGACAGCACTTTGAATCTGACTGATAGGTGCAGGAAATCTGATATCGGCTCACGAAAACAATCATAACTTGAACTACAGATATCTGATTGGAGTGATTCAATTTGGTTGGAAATATTAGTGATGTAGCTAACAACTGCAAGTGGTTTGGATGAAAAAT
Organism: Scilla litardierei; assembly: GCA_030789695.1. Classification (NCBI taxonomy): domain Eukaryota; kingdom Viridiplantae; phylum Streptophyta; class Magnoliopsida; order Asparagales; family Asparagaceae; genus Scilla; species Scilla litardierei. The sequence continues at coordinate 248,280,517 of CM061142.1, forward strand.
TCTAATTATAGAAAAATTGGCATCAGTTTGAAGGTAGATTGGTCAAAAAACAGAATACAGCTTCAAACAGATTTGGGCTCTGTTTAAAAACAGTCGACTGCTGAAGGAAAACCAAGCCTCTGGTGAGCACACCATGCACCTGGTGATCCTTTATCAGGCCCTTGTTTTGAGTCAAAAGTTCATATTCATGTTTTGAAATCCTAGAAGCATATTGGGTCAACTAGAGGCTATACTAATGATGTGTATATGTAGTGTAGGTGCCTCTAAGTAGTTCTAATTCAAGGCTTAACATTCTAAGACTCACAAAGAATTAAATAATAAAGATTACAATGAATATCCTTACTTCTTCATGGTCTTGAGTCGTTTAGTTGTATGTCTTGAATGTCTCCAACGTCATCTAGTCTTTGATCCTAAAGATGTTCTTTGAAGCTTTTGAATCATCCATTCATTCCTTCTCTTCGGATTGAATCTTGATTCATTTGTTGAAGCCATTGGCTTGAGGTTTGATGTAGCCTTTGAGTTCTTCAAGCAAATGCTTCACATTTGATGATCTACCAAGTTCTCTACTTGAATCAACACGTGTAGTCACTTTTGATCTTGAATCTAATTGGCGACTCTTTAGTTAACTGCAATCACATGGGTTAATCACAATGATTTATATTTGATCATCATCAAAACCAAGGTGAAGAGTCCAATACTCAACATCCTCTTCACGACCCTATCAAGGAAAGATGGAGGGACGGTTATTCATGGGGATGGAAAGAAGTGTAAAATCTTGGGTAAAGGTAACATTGGCAAGCATCCTCTTGTGGTTATTGAGAATGTTAATCTTGTTGATGGTTTGGCACATAATTCCGTGCTGTTTCTTCCCGTGATCAAATCTTTGAGAAACTTTGCATATGTTGGCATTTCAATAATTGCATCAAGGATTGGGATATTCAAGCTAATACCTCTCAAGTACTCCAGAAATTTGGCGAACTTCTTCTCCAATTTGGCCTTTGCCAACCGTTGAGGAAATGGAACCGGTGGTATATATGTTCGCTCCTTCTGAGGTTCATCAATTTCAGATTTTTCTTCATTGTTTGTTGTCACATGGGCTCCTTTTCTTCATTACTTCCCTCTTTCTCAACCGGGGCTTCATCCATTGAGCTTCTAGTTTGGACTATGACGGGGGTGGTGTCCTTCCCACCTCTAGTAGTGACCGCCACCACTGCATTGATGTGGCTGGTGTTGCTCCTAGGATTTGGCTCCGATTGAGCCGACAATTGATGTTGAGCCTTATTAAGCAAGGTAATCTGTTCCGCCAATTACGCCACGATTGTGTTGAGACTATCTTGGCCCGCTGTCAACTTGGCATTGATCTTCTTTTGCTCGACCATAAACTCTTCAACTCTAGTCTCATGATCTGACCTCTGCGGTGCCGGCGGTGGTGTCACGTCTTGCTTCCCAAAACGATGGAAGCGAAACGTGACTAAGGTCCGCTTGGGCTGGAGCTGTGAGGCTCGGACCCAATAAGAATCTGTAGGGGTACCATTTAAAGATTTCAGGTTCATGCATTTTAAAATTCGAAACAACAAAAGTACAGAAAGAAAGGATGCATTCATTTTATAAAAGAGACAATATCCAGCATATGACAAGTCTAAAAAAAGAAGCCTAAGCGTGGCTGCAACTACAGAAACGGAAACTAATGGTGCAAAGCACCAAACCTAGACAAAAGTAAAGTGGTGCTACTCACCCAAACCAAAAAGTAGTAACTTCAGGAAGTCCGCAACAGTGGGAAACGTCTATGTCTGGTCCTCGTCAGGTACGTCCTCTGGCTCCAAGTACTCAGGTATGTCCGGCTAGTCCACGCACTCTGGCTCAACACCTGATATACAACACCCAAGAGAAAAGGAACTGTACGTCAGGCAAAGTCTATAAGGAGGGGTTAGACTTTACTGCAAGTGTAATGTAATACTGGTTGATTAACATGATGGGGTTATGACATGGCAGTTTTACTATGCAGAAAGTAAAGCGGTGCAAGAAAGTAAAACGTAATAGGTAGTAGCTGTAGCGTGTGCTACCGGCTACGGGACTAAGCTAGACGGGATATGACAAGACAAGACAAGACACGACAAGACATGTGTGACTCGAAGGGTTCACGCCTTACGGTTTGAGGGCGGCCAGACCCTCTCCCCATGCAACCGCTCAACCCTACCCCAAACCCAAGTGCACAAGACAAGACAATATAGGACCACTCACTCTGCTAGGTGAGTGCCTCTATCCCACAGTTGGTAGCGTATCTTTCGCTCTGCTAGGTGAGCAACGAACATTCCGTAGGTGAATCTGTACCACTGTATAGGACCACTCTGCTAGGTGAGTGCCGCTATCCTCACAGTCTGCTGGGACACTCACTCTACTAGGTGGGTGCCGAGCTTCTCGTAGGTGTTCCGTAACAAAGATCATCCACTCTGCTAGGTGAGCGTCTTATTGCCTGCAGGTTATGTAAGACATGACGTGCAAGATGTTCATGACATGGCAAGGGTAAAGTTGTTCTAGGGTGTCCACATGCATGCACACACAGATGAAACCTATGGTAGCAGTTGTTGTTGTTGTGGATTCTAGGGGTCCCCACACACACAGATAAGTCCTATGGTGTCAGTTGTAGTTGTTGTTTGTTCTTAGACTTCGTCGTCAAGTCTAAGCTGTCAGGGGTCCCGGATGCTATCATTTCATGGCCGGTTCTCTTTAATCGTACTTTTACAGTTCAAGGGACAGGTGGCCTAAACGTGACCGAAAGTACGCAAGTGAGAAACACTTGCCTGCTGTGGCGAGTGCGTCATCTGTCTAGAGCGTCTCGTCGAGGTGGTGCGTCAGTGAGGGTCCGTCTGAAACGGGTCAACGGCGGTGTCAGGACATGTTTTTCACCATTCCTATTAGAGTTTATTTCTAGGTTCAACGGGGCTATCCTAGCGGTCAAAGTCACGTTTTTGTTTTGGTTCAGCCCAAACGACGATCTATCCTATGTGCACAGATATTCAGTCCTTCGTCGATGTCTAATATTTTGCAACGTTTTAAAGGAGCAAAAATGAAATTTAGTTATTGTTGACGATTTTTAGATTAGGTTTTCGATTTGCTACAGTGGGGGTTCTTACTACTCGTTAGAGGACAACCTTTTGACGTCGATCAAAAAGCGAATGTCGGGTCTGAATGGAAATGGATCGGTATCGTCTGTAACGTCTCAGCCATGGGTAAAGCAGCGATACACTTCCAAACAGTGAGGTGGAGTCACAAACAGCGAGCAAGCGGCAATCTCTCTCCCGTTGCGGGTAGCGCAACAATTCTTCGCGAAGACAACAATGTCGGGGAAAAACACGCGAGTTAGTCGATGCGCATGAACTCTGAAGATCGAAGGGGGCTGCCGGGGATTGAAGGAGGTCAGTGGTGGTTGCTCGGCCTGGTGGGTGGTAGAAGGCGTCAGTGCACGGCGGTGGGCGGCCGTGAGAAGACGAAGGGGACAGATTCGTGCAACAGTCGTTGTCGCACGTCGCAACGATAAAACAGCGCTCAGAGGAGTCAAATGGGACTTGCAGTAGTTAAAGAGGTTTAAGAGGGATCTAATGGTGGTGGAGTGGTTGCCGAAAGTGGTCGGAGATGGCCGGACGTCGGCGTTGAAGAACAGTGCACAGATCTGTCAAAAACAGCCGTTAGGGCTTGGTTTCAACGGGTTTTCGAGGAGATAGTGATGAGATAAGTGAAGAAGGGGAGTTGCAGTTGATAGGGGGTTCAATAGGAGTCCAACAGCGGTAGGGTGGTCGTCGACGGTGGCCGGAGGTGGCTGGGCGTGTCATTTTTCCGGCGATGGACAGATCTGTCCAAAACCGGATTTGTGTTGTGTTTGAGAGGGTTTTAAGGAAGATAGAGAGTAGAAGAGAGGGGAAGGAGAGTTTCATGTGATAGGGGGGTCAAAGGGGAGTCAAGTAGAGGAGACGACGGTCAGAGGAGGCGGCCGGAGCGGCGACTGTTTTTTTGGCGATCGTGCATAGCAGGAAGAAATCTGCCCTGGGCTGTGTTTGTGGGGGTTTTTGAGGGCTTTGGAGAGGGGAGAGGGAGGAGGAAGAGGTGGATGAGATGTCCGGAGTTGAGGGTAGTCCGGTGGTGGCCGTCGACGGCGGGGAGAAGGCGCAAGGGAGGAAGAAAATGCGGCCAGGTATGGGTTTGTGCGGTTCTCCTCTAGGGCTTGGGTTTTGAAGAAGAGATGTTGTTAAATGCATTTCAAAGAGGGTATAATTTAGGGGGTGACTAGGAGAAAGGGTGAGTGAGGGGGTGTACAAAGTGGCGAAAAGCTGGGTGAGGGTAGTAGCAGAATCAATTTTCATGATACGTACAAATCCCATTAAGATTTGGATTAGCAATTTGAATTTGAATTTGAATTAGGCTTAATGGGCTTGATTTTGATTAGTGAATTGATTAGGCGAGGGGTATCAGAAATTACGAAAAAAATATCGAGACGACCGTGATAAAGAGAGGCTCAGGGGTACGGTGGTCAATCGCACATTTGGTCCATGGAGAACGAACTAAAAGAATAAAAAGATCCGATGACTAAGTCTAAAGATACGAAGATCCTGCAATCAAACCTAATTTGCGGGAGAACGACCCGTGAAATGACGTTTGCTAAAAATCCCACAAATAACTACTCTTCCATACGGTCACAACGACATATCACATCGTATAGTCCGGATCAAAGAATATGCCAAATAAATACGCACACAAAAAGAGTCGTACGCGCAGAAAATACGAACGGTCGGAAAGCGGCCGTTATAGATGGATTTTAGGGCATCCATCCTTGATTGAATCTGGGGGGGTCTCAAGGGCCCGGTTGTTACCTCTGTTGGAATTGTTGTTGTTGTGGCGGCCTCTATTTGTATGGTTGTTGTTGAGGTGGCGGTCGAGCAAGTTGTTGTTGTTGTGGTTGTTGAGGAGGGACTAAAGCTCCACTGTTGTTAGCATATGAAAATCTGAGGTGACTCTTCCAAGCTGGATTCACCCAAGATCCGGTATTAGCTCCACCTTGAACATACTGAACTTGCTCCATAGTTTCCTCACTAGCCTCGCCGCCAACATACATAACTGGCCTTGCCAATCATTAGATGTAGATGTGTCAGGTGAAACATGAGGCTTACATATCTTCTTCTCATGTCTCTCTACCACTCTAGATAGAGAGTCAAACTTTGTCGCTAACTCCGCCACTGCCTTTGCTTCGTAGATGCTTATCGGCTTCACGGATGATGATGTTTGGCCCCTCTCATCAGCCCACTGCAGATTGTTAGAGGCCATCTCCTCTAATAGCGATGTAGCATCCTCTGGCGTCTTTGATAATACAGCTCCATTGGCGGTGGCGTCGATGATCATCTTTGTATCCGCCCTCAAACCATTGTAAAAACTGTGCATGAGCCAATCATCGATGTTACGGTGGGGGCATTGGTGTTGTAGATCTTTGAAGTGCTCCCACGCCTCATATAAAGATTCTTAGGGGCCCTGCTTAAAAGACATCAAGGAATTTCTTATCTTCACTATCTTTGACGACGGATAGAACTTGTTGACGAATGCCATTGCCAACTCGTTCCAAGTAGTGAAGGTGCCATGTGCTTGTGTCATCAACCAATATTGAGCTTTATCTCAGAGAGTGAAGGGGAAAAGGCACATACAGATGGCGTCCTTTGGTACATTGGGGATATTAAAAGTGGTGCACTTCGCCAAGAACATCTGAAGATGGTAATGCGGGTTTTCATGCATATTCCCATGGAAGGAGTCTTGTTGCATCAGCACAACAAGCCCCGTTTTCAGCTCGAAATTCTTATCTGGCAGCAACTCCGGGATGAGTATGGAAGATGTAGTAACCCACTTGTTTGGAGTAAGCCTATCTCGGATGGAAATATACCTAACTGGCCTTAGGTGGACATTCTCATACGCCATTGGATCTTTCTCTAGAATTTGTCTCTTTTCTGCTCTTAATCTTCTTGCCGTATGCTCGATCTCGGGAACAATTAATATTTCCTCCCTAGTCGCCCTCGATCATGTGTACATGCACAGAAAAAGAGATTATTGCTAGCACAATGGAGGAATAAAAAGAAAATAAAGAAAATGAAAAATAAATAACTAAGTAAAGATGTAGAAAACCGTAGCCTCCACGACAACGGCGCCAAAAACTTGGTCGTTCCGGAATACAACTTCAGAAATAATGTAGTTTTACTGCAAATGCACGGTTAAGTGGTAAGCAGGTATCGATCACGAGGAGGAACTAATAACGGTAATCTAAATGATTTACTAAGCTATGGGTGGAAAATTAGCTTTGAAAGAGTTTATGTCACAATCATTCAAGTATCGATGTAGATTCAATATATAAAGATGTCTTGGGCTTGGGAATCCCCATTATAGATCTCAATCAATGCAAATTATGAATATCAATATTACTAGACTTGTGTTTAAGGTGAATTTGTCGTAACTAAATACAGAACCAATGCACGCTCTCGTGCTACGCAAGTCTATAGCAATTTAAACTAGAGCCTCGCTCTCTCGCAAGCCTAGTTCAAAATACTAGCATTAAGATCGACAATTATATCCAATCCCAACTCAAGCTCGCTTTCGAACAACTCAAATTTGGATCTAGATCGTGATAGTTTGTACTCGTTTCACCGTCGTTCAAATGAATATAAGTATAGAAATATAAGAAAGATACTAACTTTGGTCGCTCTTGCGCACCACTTCTAGTAAATCTCGATTATAGATCTAAATCGAATATCTGGGGCTTCACATAGATCAAGATCCTCTCTTAAGCTCTCAAGATCCAATAGAAATCCTTAGCTATCCGTAGTAAACCAATCACAATCTAACCTTTAGCAATTCTAGCAACATTGAAATTCAACAAATATCACAAATCTTTCTTTAGATCCATAGGGTTCATCCCTTTGCCATATAGCAAGGGAGTTACTCACAAATCATCATGAAAATCACAAGAGAAATAAGATTAACGGATAATTCATTGCAAAACTCAGATTTAAGAAGAGATATATCATAAAAATATAAAGTTGCAAGAGTTTTAGAGATACCGATGTCGATTACAAGCTTTAATAATAAAATCATGATCCAAGTCTTCAATCTCTCGTCAAAAGAAATCTATAAAATAAAATTAAAACTTAGAAAATAAAAGTATCGAGACTCTCCCTGGACTGGAGATAAATCTGTGTATTTATACATGCCCAAAAATAACCAAAAAATCCTGACAATTCTGCCCCCAGACTGCTACAAACCCTAGTTCTCAAGACTGGGTTGACGGCGCTACTCGGCCGAGTGAACATCTCACTCGGTCGAGTGAGGAATCCGCTTCGGAATATCAGCGTTCTGGGCTCCTCAAAACACTCGGTCGAGTAGTCTTTTACTCGATTGAGTGGAATTTCTACTCGGTCGAGTGGAGTATTCTACAGATCCTCCAAAAACATAGAAGTATCGAAGATTTCCTTCACACAAGTTTGCTCCACTCGGTCAAGTGGACTCCTCACTCGGTCGAGTGGAAATTCCCACTTGGTCGAGTACATTTCAGATCTCGATCAGGCTTGAGTCGTACTATCAGCTTCACTCGGTCGAGTGAGCCGCTTCACTCGGCCGAGTGAGCCGCTTCACTCGGCCGAGTGAGCCGCTTCACTCGGCCGAGTGAGCCGCTTCACTCGGCCGAGTAGATTGTTTCCGCACTCTTTTCTTCGTCTCCTCGCTTCCTTGTCGATTCCTTCGACTTTCTTCTTCTTTACTCATCCTCCAGTGATGTTAGCTCTTCGATATCATCGTGGGTGATGCTCCAGCACGAATGTATGTGCTCATGGCTCCAAATAGCTCCCGATTCCTCCATATCTCCTGAAATCAAACAAAACCAAGAAATAGTAAAAAGCATCGCGAAATCAGCGTATAATCATGAAAATCATGATATGAGCAATCGAAATGGCATGCAAAAATGCAGAAATGAAGTGTAAAATATGAGCATATTGCTCTTGGCACGAGGAAATTTGTGAAGTTTCTGAAAAACAACAAAAGAAGGATGTGAAGTATTTGGGGAATCAAGAAAAACGAAGGAAATGATGAGGAAAGTTCTCCACCCCAGTGTTTCAGATACAACAAAAGAGGGCACATGAAAGCAGAATGTCCACTTCTAAGAGAAAAAGGAAAGGAAAAGACTGTTGATGGAGAAAAGAGGACGTCAAAGCGAGGAATGGTAGCTACATGGAGGAGAAAGTGACACAGAGGAGCTCTCCTTAGACGATGACTGGAACAACAACACTGGAACTTGCTTTATCGCTGGAAAAGAAAAGGTAAAAATTGGTTCCCTTGTTCAAAACTTTGATGATGAAATGAATATTTGTGATGATATGTTTTCTAGCATGGAGGAAGCTAATGAATTTCTTATAGAACTTCTTCAAGAAATGCACCCTAAATTCCTTAAACTAAAAAGATTGTGTGATTCATTAAAAGAGGAACTAGGGAGCATGACACGAGAGAGAGATGAACTTTTTATTAAGTGGAAAGAACAAAAAGAAATAATAAACAATTTTGACGAAACCTAATTAGAAACAAAAACCTTAGAGCTAGAAAATGCTAATAAAAGATTGGCTATATTAGAACTTGACAACTTTAATCTAACTAAATACTTAAAGGAGAATTACCATTCTTAGCTCTAAAGATTCTGAAATAAAATTGATGAACCTAAAAGTTGCTAGCAATGAAGAAAAATTGGAAGAGCTTGAAAAAGAAAAATCTAATTTAAAAAAAGAAAAAAGGATAGCCATTGACTTAGAAACTAGCGAAAAAGAAAAATGATATCAGATTAGGATTAGTGAACTTGAGAATTAAAATCAAAATCTTAGCTTCATATTAAAGAAATTCACAAATAGCAACGAATGTTTTAATAAGATGATAAATGGGCTTAATGAACAATCTAGTAAACATGGTCTAGGCTTTCAGAAAAAGCAACCTAAGAAAAAAGCTAGGAAGACCATTGAAAAGAATTTTGCAAGAGATATGAGCTTTCAACATTGCTTGCACAAAAATCACATGTCATCTACTAATAAGCATTGCAATGTTACATGTTTTTATTGCAACAAAAGGGTCATGTTATGTATGATTGCTTGGCTAGATATTATCATGAATATTTTATATGGGTTCCTAAGCATCGTACTAACAATTATGGATCCAAAAATTGGTTACCAAAGGGTGCATCTTCTTTTGTAGGTGCATCTTCAAGTGGAAAATGATAGCATTTGGTACCTTGATAGTGGTTGCTCGACGTACATGACAGGCATTGAATCCCTCTCTAAGGACTCTGTGCTATGAGGAAGCAACACTAGGGGTGAAAAGTGTTTTATATAATTATAAAGAATTTACCCCAAATAAAACCCTAATTAACCAACAAATGCAGAATTGAAGAAATGATCAACAACACAAGAAAGAATGCAATGCAAACAAGCATTGTATCCTAGTTACGGTGCCACCCAAGTCAAACCCGAATTTTTATCGGTGCCCGAATTTAGCAACACCCGAGATCACACTCAGATACTCTAGTAAATACCACTAGAGCTTCTGTCACGCCCCGCTTCCCAAAAATATGGAGCGAAGCGTGAGAAGGTCCGCTCAGACTTGAAGCTACAAAGCTGCAAGTCCGATAAGCGTCAATCAAATTTTAAAACTGCAGGTCCTTGCAACGCGAACGAAACAAAGATAATAATAATGAAATGAGACAAAAGAGATATCTCAGAATATCCATAAAATAAGTTTCAACATCACAGAAAAGCCACCAGGATAGAAAGAAAAAGAGTCTAAAGGCCCAAAAATGGCCAACAAAAGTACAACGTACAAAACAAAGGTGACACGCACCGACAACTAACAACAAAGCCTAAAACAAAAGGAACTCAGCAAAGTCACCAAGAAAGGTCTCCGGTGTCCACAAAACTCCTCCTGGGCAATCATGGACTCAGACTCAGCGTCAGCAAAACATCACGTACACAGCAACGGTCTCCGGCTCAGGGTCTAACATGTGACACCCAAAAGATCAAGGGGCACATGTCAGTAAGTCTACAAGAGACTTGTGCAAGGAAACTGAATGTAGGCACAAGTAAAGAAACCTAGCAGTTCTAGCATGAATGCAATGACATGGCAGTTTAAGTATGAGTGCAACAAGTAAAGTAAAGTAAAGTAAGGTACGATCATGGCATTTAAACATGGCATGGATGACAAGTTTTACAAGTAACACTCACTAGTACAAGACAAGTAAAGTAAGCACATCGTGCACAGAGATTCCGCCTTCTGGCTAGAGTGGCTGATCGGGCCACTCCTAAGCTCAGGTGTCCGTTTATCCCTACCCCTCCACGTGTATCGAGCCAGGGCCTTACCCCCGAACATGGAATGCTCGCTTCTGGATCACGAGCCAGGAAGTGTTTTTAACAAGTATGGCATATGGGTGCACCTAGCCAGAAACACGGAAACACGGATTGTACAAGTATTTTGTAGCGTGTGCTACGAATGCGACATTCAATGCATGGATGACATGTAAGATGCAATGCATGACAGTTAAAATTGCGTACAGATAAGGAAAGTAAACGTGACAGTTTAGTATGCATGATTAACAAGTTTAAAGAATTAGATCTAGCTTCGTTGTCAAGGTAGATCCATTTAGGTGACGGATCTAGTTTCATTGTCAAACTAGATCAAGTAGGCGTCTAGCCAGCTATCATTTCACTGACTAGTCTCTTTTACGCTGAAAACAAGGAAGTGGCCTAAAAACATGACCCTACATAAGAGTTGGCAAGTTTCACTTGCCTGCATGTACAACGTCTGAGAAACACCGTCCAAGAGAGTCCAAAATCACAATTATCCTACGTGCGCAAGTCCACCGGCCTAAAGTCCATATTATTAATCTTGATTAGTGAATTTAAAACATTTTAAACATTTTAAAAACATCAATTTTAGTCTTGATTAACAGGCAATGGGTTGGGGGTCCTAGGGGTGCAAAGCGTTACCTCAACACGACACGAAAGCTACACCGGTGTCGGATAGCGACGCCGGGGGTTGGAATAAGAGAACGCGCTCCAAGTCCTGATTCCAATATAGATTCCTCGCTGGAAAGTTCAGAGCATCAACCGGAGCAACGAATCCAGATTCCAAAGCTAGCACGTGCGACGACGGGCTACGACGTGTCGCAACGTCGTACGCGGCAATCGTCGGAGAGAAAGCACCTAGGTGGGGCCCACAATAGTTCTAGGGACTTATGGGGGACCCACAATACCTCTGGAGAACTTGGGGGGCCCACGGTGGCAAGCGGTGCGGGAGTTGCGACGTCGCGACGAACGTCGCTCGGTCGGACACTAGCCTGACCGAGAGAATCTCTCGGTCAGACACAGCGCACGGCGCTGTGCAGCGCTGCGGAGCGGGCTCAGCAGCGGGTGCGGGCGGCCTCTCGGTCGGTGCGGTCGGTCGTCTCGGTCGGGCGCTTGGTCAGGTCGTTGCAACATTGCAACGTTGCAACGAAGCGGCGATGCGGCCGTGAGCGGGGGAGCGCTTCGGTCGGACACGGTGCAGAGCAGGTGAACGAAGCGGGCTTGGTGCGGGGCTTGGTGCGGTGCGGAGAAGCGGGCGTGAGCGGGGGCGGCTATCGGTCTGACTGAGAGAATCTCTCGGTCGGACACGGCTTGGTGCGGGGTTGCGATGCAGCGGCTGGGTGCGGGGGCGACGATCGGTCTGAGCGGGGATTTGGGCTTGGTTTCCTCGGTCGTGCAGTGGAAGTTCGTCGCAACGTTGCGACGATTCGTCGCAACGTCAAATTTGAGTTTTGGAAGCGGCTAGGGTTATTTTCTTGCGAAAATAGGTCTTCCTAGAGGTTGTTTATATAGTGTAGAGGGGTTGACTAGGTCTAGGGCTAATCCTAATGGGATTAGGAGTTTAAAATAATTTAAAATTTAAATCTACTCTTCCTAATCACATAGGGATGGGGTGAGGCCAAGATAGGGGCTGAGATTTGGCTCAAAAATTATTTAAAACGTTTGAAACTCAAATAAATTTTGTTTGGCCGAAATTACTATAAAAATTAATTATTAAAAATATTATAAACCTTGTTAAAAATATAAAAGTGGTCATATAAACTCAAAAAATTATAAAATAAATATCGGGGTGATCGTGATGACGAAAGTGAGCTAACTAAGAAGACGGATCTCAATTTCGACATCGGACGACGAAACTAAAAATAGAAACGTCTCCCGTCAAAAGTGAGAATCGCAACGTCTCATCGAATAAGATTAAATTGTGGGAAAACGACTCGAGAAACATCGTTCCAAATTAGTGCCACTATTTAATACTCTCAGAGACGTTCACAACGGCATATCACACTAAGGTGTTCACAAACAAACAAAGTCTAAAATAAACACGTGCACGGCCAAAAGCACGTGCACGAACAACGTACAACGAAAAGTGGTCGTTACATCCTCCCCACCTTAGAACAAAGTCCGTCCTCGGACTTTCTAACATATCTAGTCACTCTGGTAACTACCCAATCGTATCACATATAATTCAACCAGGTATAGTCATTACAAGTGCTTATATATGCACTAGGTAGTCAAGCAGTAGCACTTCCAACATGTATAAATATATTAACGTACGTTATACACTTATACCTATTATAGTCAGTCAAATCCATACACGTATTTCAATCATATATATAAGCATATATCCCTTATATAACTACTACTTACCTAAACACAAAACAATATTTCAGATACTCATATAAGGATAGTCTCACACTTAGCAAATACAATCATTGCTCTACGTATAGGTAACTACCTATGCGCAAACAAACATGGGTATTCAACTCCCTAATATTCATCCAATACCAACCATCTCAACACATGTAGTCACACCATACCATTTTAAATCAAGCTCTACTATATTTAATATACATTCACCACTGCTATGGTTTCATAATATATAGTCATTCACCATATATTTTCATCACATACGGTCCTATAACTGTATTTACGACACGCCACATATACCATAGTCATCAATACCTATAACTAAGCACATACTTACCCGTGCATGGTGCACACCCATACACGCTAACATTTCATTCATATATATACCAATCACTCCACCATATATCCAGTTCATCAACACACCTAGTTTAGATAGCACACATACATTCATACGAGCAAGTCCTTAGTAATTAACTAGGCCACAAGGCCAACACCTATAACTATATACTGGTATAGCGACCCACAACCATGTGCGTAACACAACCAGGCACAAACACTCCTATCACTATACATACATCAAACATTGCTATATTCAAACTTCAGACATACATAGCAATATACTTAGAGTATACCCACTCAAGCTTGAGTGAGACTCAATACACTTATCAGAATATTCTATATACGTAACACGACATTTATACATATACCAATACCACTCCAATATTTATATATATGTCTACCAATACAGCCATATGCATACCATAAGTTAATCACACTTAATATTTAGTCAGGTAATACTTACATAGTTCAATCACTCTATACACCATAATAATAATAATACAGACATCAGCACACGTATAATTATAATACACTCCCTAATACATGCATACGCATTCATCGTATAGTCACACACATATAACATATATATTCACACCATAGCCTACTACTTATAATTAGTATATTAACACATCTATACGTACATAGTTAAGATGTGCAATAGTCGTGTATACCTCACGGTATGCACGCATGCAACATCCTGTAAAAGAAAGCAATACCAATCAAAATTATAATCCTACTACCATATGTATATCACCTATATACTCATGCAACGAAACGTAACTACTTACGTCGAAGCACAATACATATACACGTACGAGCACATACTCACACGTTCTAGTATATAGGTCATATAATAGGCCTACTCACTTAACTATACGTACACCTATTATTATCACACCTAGCATACACATAGATTTACCAATCATTTTATTTCAACAATTGCAAGTATCTCTAACTACATACACTCCATTAGATATTCCAACACTAACTCCTATATACACAGGCATCCCTAGTATGGTATAGCTAACCACTCACAAATCTATAAATGCTAACACACAACCAACTTTATAATATTACGAATAACTCCGAGTATATATAAATATCACACAATAGGCAAGCATCAATATACTATGGGGGTATACTCATTCAAGCCCATGTACACAACTTAGGTACGTGCACCACGACTACATTACAAGGTCCAAGGGCCTACTAACAACTTAGAGTTGACACAGACATTGACGGACCCTAAGGCCTAAGCAATAAAGAGAGGTCGAGAGCGTGACGAGGGAAGGATCGATAAGCACGAATCCAGATAGGATGTATTCAAGGAGACAGCTTGGTTAGGGAAAACTGTGATTCACTGGTGAATGTTTAGGTAGGGGAAAGGGAGATGTAGTGATACTTATATAGGATACAGAAAAGAAAATAGGGTAAATAGCATAAGCTAAAATACGTGGAGTCTGAAAACTGTCGTTCTTCAAAAGTTAAAATCCTCGCCTTGTATAAAAATATTTGGAGGTCGATAAAACGAGTTGTTCAAAATAAGTTTGGGTCGAATATTCATAATAAGAGAAAATGTTTTAATGGCTTATCGCAAATCATTAAGAAAAGAAAGTAAATCATTCGCACGGACATTAAAGACGTAATTTTTTTGAAAATATTATATGGCAGTAATTTAATATGATGTTGTCAAAAGTTTTTGAAAGTCCAAGAATGAAATCAAGTAACGGAAGAATGTAAACTCATGTTAAATGCTTTCAAAACTTTTAGGCTATGGAAAATCAATATTGAAACTTCTTTTAGATAACTCAGGATTTGTCAAAAATAAAACTGGTTACACTAAGCTCTTAGCGTACAAGCACAACGAGCCTGGTACGGGTATAAAAATAATTGAAATTTAATTTGGTTTAGAAATTTTTCCTAAAAGCATGTATGGTGAGCGGAAAGAAAATAATAATGGCTTAGTATAAGAATTATCAAGATCGAAAAGCAAATCTTTAAAATCAAATCATGGAGGGTCTAAAGCAGGAAGTGGTTATGGAAATAGTAATTTTGCAAAAATCTGAAGTAGCGAAAACGACGAGCAAAAACCAACCTGCTGAAAGCTGAAATTCCATGTGTCTTGAAAGTATATTAAAGTAAACACGACGTATCATTCGTATAACACAAATAAGAAGGAAAATTATAAATCGAATTAGGCAAAGCAAAAGTACGGTTCAGAATAAAATTAATATATGAAGGGACGACACATTTACATAAGTACGAAAAAAAATATAGGCTGGAAAAGTACCATAAGCTAGTATTCAAAATTTCGACAAAAATTTTAAGAGTTCAAGTCCACGAAGGAGTATGGAATATATATTAAAAGAAATTGAACAAATTTAAACTTAGGAAAAGTGGAAATCGAAAAATACTTTCAGAAGGTTCAAGATTTGTAATGGAGAGTTTCGAAAATTGATGACGATCGTCAAGAGGCGATCTCGTGAATCGAGGCAAGGAAAATGGTCGGATGGTCGTACATACATATGCCTAGGATATGAATCAGGGGAATCTACGGGGAAACTCCTACGGTCGAATAACCAAAGATTAAGGAACGAAGCGCTAAGACCTTCTAAGGGCTAGACGCTAATGAAGTGCGTTCAGCTTGGTCCGAAATCGATGAACCCAAACGAACGACGGAAGGAAATTCTAGAAGTCTAATATGGTCAGTGTTAGACAAGGACCACTAAGGTAACTCCTATGACGATTAAATCAATTGCTGACAGGGAGTCTAACTAACAATCAGAGGCCTCTAACTAGCAAGCACAGACGTCTAACTAAGTCTTCTTATCACCTAGTGTCCTAATAAAACGACTAGACTCCAGGCTTATGACTTGGATGTTGTAATTTATTTAATGGACATTCCGTTATTATCGTTGTTCCGTTAATTCGCAATTGCAAGACTGACCTGCATGGGCCACCAACAAAACCTGTCACGCCCCGCTTCCCAAAAATATGGAGCGAAGCGTGAGAAGGTCCGCTCAGACTTGAAGCTACAAAGCTGCAAGTCCGATAAGCGTCAATCAAATTTTAAAACTGCAGGTCCTTGCAACGCGAACGAAACAAAGAAAATAATAATGAAATGAGACAAAAGAGATATCTCAGAATATCCATAAAATAAGTTTCAACATCACAGAAAAGCCACCAGGCTAGAAAGAAAAAGAGTCTAAAGGCCCAAACATGGCCAACAAAAGTACAACGTACAAAACAAAGGTGACACGCACCGACAACTAACAACAAAGCCTAAAACAAAAGGAACTCAGCAACGTCACCAAGAAAGGTCTCCGGTGTCCACAAAACTCATCCTGGGCAATCATGGACTCAGACTCAGCGTCAGCAAAACATCACGTACACAGCAACGGTCTCCGGCTCAGGGTCTAACATGTGACACCCAAAAGAGAAAGGGGCACATGTCAGCAAGTCTACAAGAGACTTGTGCAAGGAAACTGAAATTAGGCACAAGTAAAGCAACCTAGCAGTTCTAGCATGAATGCAATGACATGGCAGTTTAAGTATGAGTGCAACAAGTAAAGTAAAGTAAAGTAAGGTACGAGCATGTCATTTAAACATGGCATGGATGACAAGTTTTACAAGTAACACTCACTAGTACAAGACAAGTAAAGTAAGCACCTCGTGCACAGAGATTCCGCCTTCTGGCTAGAGTGGCTGATCGGGCCACTCCTAAGCTCAGGTGACCGTTTATCCCTACCCCTCCACGTGTATCGAGCCAGGGCCTTACCCCCGAACATGGAATGCTCGCTTCTGGATCACGAGCCAGGAAGTGTTTTTAACAAGTATGGCATAGGGGTGCACCTAGCCGGAAACACGAAAACACGGATTATACAAGTATTTTGTAGCGTGTGCTACGAATGCGACATTCAATGCATGGATGACATGTAAGATGCAATGCATGACAGTTAAAATTGCGTACAGATAAGGAAAGTAAACGTGACAGTTTAGTATGCATGATTAACAAGTTTAAAGAGTTAGATCTAGCTCCGTTGTCAAGCTAGATCCATTTAGGTGACGGATCTAGTTTCGTTGTCAAACTAGATCAAGTAGGCGTCTAGCCAGCTATCATTTCATTGACTAGTCTCTTTTACGCTGAAAACAAGGAAGTGGCCTAAAAACATGGCCCTACACAAGAGTTGGCAAGTTTCACTTGCCTGCATGTACAACGTCTGAGAAACACCGTCCAAGAGAGTCCAAAATCACAATTATCCTACGTGCACAAGTCCACCGGCCTAAAGTCCATATTATTAATCTTGATTAGTGAATTTAAAACATTTAAAACATTTTAAAAACATCAATTTTAGTCTTGATTAACAGGCAATGGGTTGGGGGTCCTAGGGGTGCAAAGCGTTACCTCAACACGACGCGAAAGCTACACCGGCGTCGGGTAGCGACGCCGGGGGTTGGAATAAGAGAATGCGCTCCAAGTCCTGATTCTAATATAGATTCCTCGTTGGAAAGTTCAGAGCATCAACCGGAGCAACGATTCCAGATTCCAAAGCTAGCACGTGTGACGACGGGCTAAGACGTGTCGCAACGTCGTACGCGGCAATCGTCGGAGAGAAAGCACCTAGGTGGGGCCCACAATAGTTCTAGGGACTTATGGGGGACCCACAATACCTCTGGAGAACTTGGGGGGCCCACGGTGGCAAGCGGTGCGGGAGTTGCGACGTTGCGACGAACGTCGCTCGGTCGGACACTAGCCTGACCGAGAGAATCTCTCGGTCAGACACAGCGCACGGCGCTGTGCAGCGCTGCAGAGCGGGCTCAGCAGCGGGTGCGGGCGGCCTCTTGGTCGGTGCGGTCGGTCGTCTCGATCGGGCGCTTGGGCGGGTCGTTGCAACGTTGCAACGTTGCAACGAAGCGGTGATGCGGCTGTGAGCGGGGGAGCGCTTCGTCGGACACGGTGCGGAGCGGGCGAACGGAGCGGGCTTGGTGCGAGGCTTGGTGCGGTGCGGAGAAGCGGGCGTGAGCGGGGGCGGCTATCGGTCTGACCGAGAGAATCTCTCGGTCGGACACGGCTTGGTGCGGGGTTGCGATGTAGCAGCTGGGTGCGGGGGCGGCGATCGGTCTGAGTGGGGATTTGGGCTTGGTTTCCTCGGTCGTGCGGTGGAAGTTCGTCGCAACGTTGCGACGATTCGTCGCAACGTCAAATTTGAGTTTTGGAAGCGGCTATGGTTATTTTCTTGCGAAAATAGGTCTTCCTAGAGGTTGTTTATATAGTGTAGAGGGGTTGACTAGGTCTAGGGCTAATCTTAATGGGATTAGGAGTTTAAAATAATTTAAAATTTAAATCTACTCTTCCTAATCACATAGGGATTGGGTGAGGCCAAGATAGGGGCTGAGATTTGGCTCAAAAATTATTTAAAACGTTTGAAACTCAAATAAATTTTGTTTGGCCGAAATTAATATAAAAATTAATTATTAAAAATATTATAAACCTTGTTAAAAATATAAAAGTGGTCATATAAACTCCAAAAATTATAAAATAAATATCGGGGTGATCGTGATGACGAAAGTGAGCTAACTAAGAAGACGGATCTTAATTTTGACATCGGACGACGAAACTAAAAATAGAAACGTCTCCCGTCAAAAGTGAGAATCACAACGTCTCATCTAATAAGATTAAATTGTGGGAAAACGACTCGAGAAACATCGTTCCAAATTAGTGCCACTATTTAATACTCTCAGAGACGTTCACAACGGCATATCACACTAAGGTGTTCACAAACAAACAAAGTCTAAAATAAACATGTGCACGGCCAAAAGCACGTGCACGGACAACGTACAACGAAAAGTGGTCGTTACAGCTTCCCTTTAGCCCACTTGTGGAAACCCCAACAAGTGCAATCGACTTACAATCGATGTTCATGTATCCCACAACCCGAGAACACGCAAATACCTTAATCTCATAGCTTGGAACTAAGCACACTCTCACAAACCGAGAGCAAATCCTTTCCTTGGCTCCCACAACTTGGGATCAAGCCAACCCTCTCACCAACCAAGAGTACTCAACAAAATAGAAGTATTGAGAATGAAATATACAACTTGAAATACACTCACCTATGCCTTGAATAAGAACTTACTTGTGAAGGCTATAGTGTGTGTGTGAAGTTCTCAATGAGGGAGGAGATATCCCTTGCGATGCTTGCCCAAAGATGAAAGCAAATCTAGCTTAGATGTGTGCTTTAGATCATAGAGGGCAAGAGAGAATTAGAGAGCACTTGAGAGGAGAAAGAGGCTTGCAATGAGAATGGAAATGTTTTCTTAAGGGACTTAGAGTCCTTACATATTCAGCCTATATCCTATATATATTAGCTCAAGGGAAGCCCAAAACCCTAAGCAAAAGACCCAAAAATCAATCTCCCAACAGCTAGAATTAGGCTGAAATTGACCCGGACAGTCGCATGTAGAAGATGGGACAGTCGCCTGGTCCACTGTAGCCAACGGCTATAAACTAAAAAACACTGGTAGGACAGAGGATGACCATTCAACTATAGAAGGATGACCCGTCTGTTGAGTATTGGACTCCCCGGATTTGGTTTTAGATGATGAACAAACATAAATATATTGTGAACTAACAATTTGTGAGCGCAGTTATGGAGATCGTCGCCAAATTCATATGAACATCCAAAGCGACTTCTCAAGACTTCTCAAAGCACGTGATCGTATGCCTAAAGCTTCGTTGAAGCTTTTGGACCATTTTAGAAGTCATGAAGATTCGGATCGAAGCTTTCGAAGACGGTTCGTCAAGTTTTATTTATTGTCTTTTAGCTTCGTTCCGTAGAATGTTAAGCCTTGAGTAGGTCTTAAGTTTTAATCTTCATAACGCTCCTATCTTAGACATATGATCTTAGTAGAAGTCCATACTAACTTTCCCGAAGCATCGTGCTTCGTTTTGTGACTTCTTGTGCATGTTAGTTGGTTCAAGAAGAAGAACCAACCGACTAGATGGTGATCTAGTCGGTCGGCAATCCTTCTTGGACCGACTAGTTTGCTTTCTCAAATCATAGCTCTTTACTGTTTACAGTTAGTCGGTCTACGTTGACTTACCGACCGACTAGTTCGTGAACTAGTCGTTCAGTGATGCTTCTTAGGCCGACTAGTTGAGCTTTCCATGTACATGCCAATTTGAGCCTGAGCTATTGTTTATAATTAGTCGGTCTGTGTTCATTGATCGACCGACTAGTTGATGAACTAGTCGGTCAACTTTCCTTCTTAGACCGACTAGTTGAGCTTTACTATACATGCAAATTTTCACCTGACTTACTGATCGCTCCGGGATGTGACCCAAAGAACGGTTGTAGTTTTACCGTAAGTGCACGGTGTAGCAGCGAGCGGGATATCGAACACGAGGAGGTGGTGTCGGTTCCAATCTATCCTAGGTTGGTTTGACTATGATGGTTTTATTGGTGGAGATGGCTATGGTATGATATAATGGAAATGGTGGTGGATGTCGGTGTCGATGATAAAGAAATCGGTCAAATATTGATTCAAATACAATATAATAAAAGAGGGAATTTGCCTTGCGGTGATCCTGTCACAATCGTCGGGCAAAGTATGGGGATATAAAATCAAATAAAGACGTCTAGGGCTAGGGAATCCCCACTACGGACCGTCATGCATCATTGTTAATAGTGAATCTCAATATTACTAGACTTGCGTTGAGGTGAACTAGTCGCAACTTAATGTAGAACCAAGCTCACGCTCTCGCGCTATTGCCGGTCTATAGCAAACCTAGGTTATGGCCCAATCTCTTGCAAACCCTAACCTAAGCCACTAGCATGAGGATCGACATCATCGTTCAATCGCCCCTCGAGCCCACTCTCGTGCAAACTCGAGTTACGATCTAGGTTGTGATAGTTCGTATTCGTCCAATCTCTTGCAAACGAATATGTGTATAGATTTACAATTAAAAATCCTAGCTTTGGTCCAATCTCTTGCAAACCAAATCTAGAGAAACCCAATTGTAAACCTAAATCGAATATTTAGGCCTTCCCATCGATTAGAATCCAATCTCTTGCAAATCCCAAATCGATGGAAATCCCTAGCTATCCGTAGGAAATCAATCACAACCTAACCTCCTAGCAATTCTAGCAATTTAGAATTCATTCTTTACAAATATGAAATTAGATCCATAGAGTCCATCCCCAAACCCTAGAACAACAAATCTACTCAAGCATAGCAATAAGGATATAAGAATCAATAAAAACCATTGCTTGCATATAAAAAGATAGAAAATCAAAGATTCAAATAATAAGAATAGAAATACTTAGCTTAGATGAAGAATTCCAATCCAAATACAAGCTTTTTGATCCAAGAGGGGGCCTAGGGCATGGCCTAACCTCTAAAATAATCCTCCTAAAACATCTTGGGAACCCTAAGAAAACATGGGGGATCCTCTCTAATGGTGGCTACAAACCCCTTAAATACTCTCCCAAAAACCCTAGCAAAACTGCCTAAAAAGCCCCTGAAAATCGGGCCCAAAACTGAATCTGCGCGTGCCCAGAAATCTGCGCCAGTTACGACTCGGCCGAGTGGAAATCTCACTCGGTCGAGTGGACAGCTCACTCGGTCGAGTGGAAATCTCACTCGGTCGAGTGAACTTTCCTGCAGAAACTCCAGAAAACAGCACTCTGTCAAAACTGTCAAAAACTGGTCACTCGGCCGAGTGGAAATGTCACTCGGCCGAGTGACACTGACATGCAAATTCCAGCACTGCAGCATCGACTTGCAGAAATTCCCCAGATTTCATCCGACCTCCGATTTGCGCGTTCTTGGCGGCGTTGGAATCATCATGAAGTCTAATATCCATAAAAAATATGAGAAAAATAATTAACCCACTGGAATGATAGCAGATTTCAAAAGAGTTGGAGGATGTCTGAAAATCTGGGCGCCGTGTGTCCTCGGCATCACTCGGTCGAGTGGCAAATGGCACTCGGCCGAGGGGCATTTGGTACTCAGGCAGACGGCTTTCGTCACTCGGCCGAGTCGGGCTTCTGGGGCAGACTGACGGATTACAGTAAGTTGGACATTTTGGCTTGCCGTCGTCTGGGTGCCACTCGGACGGACGGAGTCTCCTCACTCGGCCGAGTCGGCGTGCGATGCTCGGCCGAGTGCACGCCGATACATCTCTGTTGCGTGTCCGATCTGGCCGGCCGAGCGGGGTCTCAATGCTCGGCCGAGTGACTCCTTCACTCGGCCGAGTGGCATGCTGAAAATGCCCAATCTTCATCTTTTCGCTCCCCCGTCGCTCCTACGACGTTCTTTCTTCTTCCACTCCTCTTCCATTGCAGAATAACCCTCAAAAGGGCCATGGTTGACACTCCGGAGTGGGTGCAAATCCTCTTGATCTCACAATCGATCCAAATCGCTCCATATTTCCTGAAATACGACAAAAACAAGAAATAGTGAAAAGTATCGCAATATTGTCGAATAATCGTGAAAAGCGTGATATGGGCGATCAAAACGGTATGCAAATATGCAGAAAAAAGGTGTAAAATATGGAGTGATCAAAATCCCCCAAGCTTACCTCTTACTCGTCCTCGAGGAAGATAAGTAGAGAGACGAACTCGGGAGATGAAAATAAAGAAAATGAAACGAAAGAAAAAGAAAGAACACGAGGTGGAAGTGGTTGCTAGATTATTCTCTCAGATCTCAAGCCATAAGCTACACATCACGATAACTTGGAAAATACGAATCACATGCTATAAGGATTTCAAATCTTACATAAACATGGTACTTGCAAGCTTTTAAGAACAACAAAAGGGATTCTCTAAATTCATACAATCAATTCATATCCACGTCACGCATTTCATAGGATTTAATATACAAATGTTGGCAATGCACTTTTCAATCAAAAGTTATAAATGAAGCATATAAGATACACACCAAGCATGCAATAGAGAATAGAATAAGAGTCATGGCATTCACATATTTATTTCAAATCATGAAAAATCTCCATATCTAATATATTTTGCAAAGTCTAAGCATTATCGAATATTCCCATTCATGCACGTCTCCACTCTAATGTCGCACTCACTCATATGGTCAAATGAATTCACCCCCCCCCCCAAGCTTAGCTTGAGGCATCACATCTAAAGGAATATGATAGTGGAAAATGGGATTTTTGCCTTGGTTTTCCCAAGTATTTTGTGGCTCCAATAATGAGATAGAGAAATGTATTTTCCCCCCTTTTTTTCTTTTTGAACTTTTCGTTTCTCATTTTTCTTTTTGGATTTTTGTAGGAGCTATATGATTTGTATTTTTGGATTTTGGCTCCTTTTTGGCTTTTTGGCTTTTTGGAGCTAACTTTTCTTTTGTGGGGATTTTTGGGAAATAGATGCGATATAAGTAGCTTTGGGAGGTGAACTCAAGTGACATGTAGAGAATAAAAAGATATATGTGGAGAAGGAAATAATGTAACACTCGGTTCACTCTAAGATGTGCACGAACGGTTCAATAAAATAATACTTCAACTAAAAATCATATGTAAGCATTGATATTCTCAATCATATCAATAAATAGTGAAGTCAAGCAGTAAAGTTTACAACCATATTAGGCATGCAACAGAAGGTGAATAAGACAATAAAACTGATGCTTCAGATATACTAATGATGCGTGAATCTTGGTGCATTTCCACCAAAAGCATACCAAACACTAATCCATACATTCAGCTTCAATTAATATCTTGCATTCATATAGATGAATCATCAAAAGAATATATAAGCAAGCACATGGATAGTAGGACTATGAAATACTCTAAGTAGCATGGCAAGGAATAATAAGCATCGTGATGGTTGCTAAAGCAATAAGAGACATCATCATAAGGAACAAATCTAGCAAAAGAAGAGAAAGAAAAATAAAGAAATAAGAAAAAATAAAAGAGAGGAAAGAAAAGAAAAGAAAATCAGGCACACAATATGATGCATGAACACACATAAAAGGAAAATAAGATGGAAAAATAAAAAAGAATGATGCAAAAATTTGAAAAATTCTAAAAACCCTAAAATAAAGTAAAAATGCAACTAATGCATCTAAATGGCATGGAAATGCACTCCCCCAAGCTTAAACTTCACATTGTCCTCAATGTGATCATAATGAAAGAATATGAGGAACAACGATAATAATAAGGGGGTGAATGAAAAATGATGAAATGAATGACATGAAATCCTAATGCAACTACATGCAAATAAAATGATGCATGAGAGCGCCTTCCCCCAAGCTTATACCAAACAAACCTATTCAAATGACTTGACCAAAAATGTCATGGCTTTGCAAAGCGTGATCAAGTCAAACGAATAAGAAAGTAAGGTTTCACTTGAAAGAAATGCTCGATGGTGGTGAGCAAAAGGATGTGACACACAAAAATATGAAGAGGGCAATAAATATATATAATGGGTTTGGGGTGTAAATGATTATTGTTGTCGTCATATGAGGTGATATTTATTCAAGCAAATCTATACGGTCCTCTCGCTGTCGAGAGGATTCGTGTTTATTCAAAGCATAAAAATTTCTACACTACTGGATTGATATCACCTATAGCAAAAGGCAGATCCAGTATCTTTGCTGGTGCAGGCAACTGCTCCAACTGCTCCTTCCGTGGCTCCGCCAGATGTGTGTGTCCACAGACTCCAACGAACTCCAGCAATGCATCCCCCAGCATTCCCACAAGGACTCCACCTGTACCCTGCAGAGAATAGGATGCATCAGTTCGCTGCAAAAAATTCACCCTCATAGTAAAAGTATC
Source organism: Scilla litardierei (assembly GCA_030789695.1). NCBI lineage: Eukaryota > Viridiplantae > Streptophyta > Magnoliopsida > Asparagales > Asparagaceae > Scilla > Scilla litardierei. Next base: position 248,305,420 of record CM061142.1, read on the forward strand.
CCAAAGAGGATCGTCGATAGAAATGTATGGAATAAATAATGGTGGACGATACTTCCCTGGAAATAATCCAATATCCTCACGTGCCGTGATAGCTGTCTCCACGGTGTCTTCTCTATGCTGCTCAGGTAAATCTAGATCATAGGTGTGGACCTCATCGAGATGCTCCTCATCATCGTCAGACTCATCCCAGTGCACCCCTTGATCATATTCATATGTGTCCATGGGTGCTAACTCCTCGCCCTCCTCCTCATATACGTCCCATCGTACCTCTTGATCGTATGTACATGAATCCTGCAAAAGGCACGATGAATCATAAAAAACATCATACACTGGAGGGAAATCAAGGATAAAGGGCGAGGGAGTAAAGAGATCTCCCCGAAGGGGGGCCAAAAGCTCTGTGGGGTAGTCCTCTGCGTCAGTGGGAGGATGAGGTGGCTGCGGAAGCTCTAATGTAGGAGGACAGTGCTCGGGATCCTCATGAATGGCTGTGTCCTCGTCCCGATGCATGACCTCCTCGGTGATAAGCTCTGGCTCTGTGTGTAAGGCCTCCTCAAAAGCATGCTCTGGCTCGATAGTGTGCTCATTTGCCTTCTCATCAACTATCAATGTAGGCTCTCTCTGGGATGGTGATGCTGGCTGCTCAGGTGTGTCAACTTGTGGGGATGTATCATGTGGACGGGAATGCCTGCAAGAAATCCGAAAATATAGTCTATCCCCCTCAATTCTGACATGGATGTCCTCCTCAATTTTTCCTGCAGCTGAAACACGGTTCATAACAAAATCTGCAAATCGTAGCTCAAATGCATCACCTGCCGTAATGCTCTCTGAACCGGTGAACCTCACTGACTCCAAGAGACCCTCCAATAATCTCTGAAATGCGTCCTCCTCTGGCTGCGCATATGACTCAGTTTCTGCTTCCTTCATTGCCTCTTCGTCCATCCACTCTTCATATGCAATAGATGTATCGTAGGAAGTGGGATCGACGACGGCACATTCTGGCTCTGGTAGTAAGTCTGGCGATGCTTCTTGCCCATAAAATGAAGAAGCAGAACTGATATCTTTGGAAATCCCTTCAACCTTAAGCATGAGCATATTCATTTCAAGTTGCCTCTTCACCCGTTCCAATAGAAGGTTACCCTTTTCAAGCCCGGCTTGCACTTCAACCTGGTGTGCATGCATCTCATCAAAAAAGATCCTTTGTCTCTCATCAAGCTTGGGCCAGTGCATCTCCTCAAAAAGGTATTCGTCCATCTGAGCACACTGATCAAAATAGTATTCTCCCATCTGAGCACTCTGATCATAATAGTATTCTCCCGTCTGAGCACTCTGATCATAATCTGTGGTCCACGTAGTATAATCCATAGCACCTGATCAACAAAGATAAATACCTGGAGAAAAGATATCAGTGACACAAAAGAATATAGAAATGATAATAATGGTGGCGGAGGTGAAAATTTCCTTTTTATTTATTTATTTTTTTTTCGTAGTCTAATCAACCTAATTGTGACAAATTGGCACCAACGGAAACACCTCCCCGGCAACGACGCCAAAAACTTGATCGCTCCGGGATGTGACCCAAAGAACGGTTGTAGTTTTACCGCAAGTGCACGGTGTAGCAGCGAGCGGGATATCGAACACGAGGAGGTGGTGTCGGTTCCAATCTATCCTAGGTTGGTTTGACTATGATGGTTTTATTGGTGGAGATGGCTATGGTATGATATAATGGAAATGGTGGTGGATGTCGGTGTCGATGATAAAGAAATCGGTCAAATATTGATTCAAATACAATATAATAAAAGAGGGAATTTGCCTTGCGGCGATCCTGTCACAATCGTCGGGCAAAGTATGGGGATATAAAATCAAATAAAGACGTCTAGGGCTAGGGAATCCCCACTACGGACCGTGCATCATTGTTAATAGTGAATCTCAATATTACTAGACTTGCGTTGAGGTGAACTAGTCGTAACTTAATGTAGAACCAAGCTCACGCTCTCGCACTATTGCCGGTCTATAGCAAACCTAGGTTATGGCCCAATCTCTTGCAAACCCTAACCTAAGCCACTAGCATGAGGATCGACATCATCGTTCAATCGCCCCTCGAGCCCACTCTCGTGCAAACTCGAGTTACGATCTAGGTTGTGATAGTTCGTATTCGTCCAATCTCTTGCAAACGAATATGTGTATAGATTTACAATTAAAAATCCTAGCTTTGGTCCAATCTCTTGCAAACCATACCTAGAGAAACCCAATTGTAAACATAAATCGAATATTTAGGCCTTCCCATCGATTAGAATCCAATCTCTTGCAAATCCCAAATCGATGGAAATCCCTAGCTATCCATAGGAAATCAATCACAACCTAACCTCCTAGCAATTCTAGCAATTTAGAATTCATTCTTCACAAATATGAAATTAGATCCATAGGGTTCATCCCCAAACCCTAGAACAACAAATCTACTCAAGCATAGCAATAAGGATATAAGAATCAATAAAAACCATTGCTTGCATATAAAAAGATAGAAAATCAAAGATTCAAATAATAAGAATAGAAATACTTAGCTTAGATGAAGAATTCCAATCCAAATACAAGCTTTTTGATCCAAGAGGGGGCCTAGGGCATGGCCTAACCTCTAAAATAATCCTCCTAAAACATCTTGGGAACCCTAAGAAAACATGGGGGATCCTCTCTAATGGTGGCTACAAACCCCTTAAATACTCTCCCAAAAACCCTAGCAAAACTGCCTAAAAAGCCCCTGAAAATCGGGCCCAAAACTGAATCTGCGCGTGCCCAGAAATCTGCGCCAGTTACGACTCGGCCGAGTGGAAATCTCACTCGGTCGAGTGGACAGCTCACTCGGTCGAGTGGAAATCTCACTCGGTCGAGTGAACTTTCCTGCAGAAACTCCAGAAAATAGCACTCTGTCAAAACTGTCAAAAACTGTCAAAAACTGGTCACTCGGCCGAGTGGAAATGTCACTCGGCCGAGTGACACTGACATGCAAATTCCAGCACTGCAGCATCGACTTGCAGAAATTCCCCAGATTTCATCCGACCTCCGATTTGCGCGTTCTTGGCGGCGTTGGAATCGTCATGAAGTCTAATATCCATAAAAAATATGAGAAAAATAATTAACCCACTGGAATGATAGCAGATTTCAAAAGAGTTGGAGGATGTCTGAAAATCTGGGCGCCGTGTGTCCTCGGCATCACTCGGTCGAGTGGCAAATGGCACTCGGCCGAGGGGCATTTGGTACTCGGGCAGACGGCTTTCGTCACTCGGCCGAGTCGGGCTTCTGGGGCAGACTGACGGATTACAGTAAGTTGGACATTTTGGCTTGCCGTCGTCTGGGTGCCACTCGGACGGACGGAGTCTCCTCACTCGGCCGAGTCGGCGTGCGATGATCGGCCGAGTGCACGCCGATACATCTCTGTTGCATGTCCGATCTGGCCGGCTGAGCGGGGTCTCAATGCTCGGCCGAGTGACTCCTTCACTCGGCCGAGTGGCATGCTGAAAATGCCCAATCTTCATCTTTTCGCTCCCCCGTCGCTCCTACGACGTTCTTTCTTCTTCCACTCATCTTCCATTGCAGAATAACCCTCAAAAGGGCCATGGTTGACACTCTGGAGTGGGTGCAAATCCTCTTGATCTCACAATCGATCCAAATCGCTCCATATTTCCTGAAATACGACAAAAACAAGAAATAGTGAAAAGTATCGCAATATTGTCGAATAATCGTGAAAAGCGTGATATGGGCGATCAAAACGGTATGCAAATATGCAGAAAAAAGGTGTAAAATATAGAGTGATCACTTACTGTTTATCGTTAGTCGGTCTATGCACATTTGGCGACCGACTAGTTGGTGAACTAGTCGGTCAAAATTTGTTCTTGGACCGACTAAATCAATTTGTGCTCAGACTTCAGTTTTATCTCTTAGTCGGTCTCAGTTGAGTAACCGACCGACTAGTTGTGAAACTAGTCGGTCAGCTACTCTTCTTGGACCGACTAGTTCCTTTTGTCTGAACTTCGACCTATTCCTTGTTCACTCATTAGTCGGTCTTCGTTGATTAACCGACCGACTAGTTGATGAACTAGTCGGTCAGTGTTTGTGCTTTGACCGACTAGTTGGGTTCAGAATAGAGCCGTTGGAGCTTTAATTGAAACGTTTTTCTCTTTCTCTTTCCTCTAACCTATATATACTTGTTGAGCTGCATTCATTGCACTCAAGGCTGATTATTGGAGAAGTTTAGAGATCAAAGAGAAATCTATCATCTCATTTAAAGCTCATTCATTTCCCTCTCAAGAATCTCTTCCTCATTCATTTCAAAAGAGAGATTCATTGATTGAGAGCCTTCCAAGCCAAGTGCTTGATCTTAGGTCACCATCAACCTCATAGCTCTCCATAGCTGGTCTACATCTTGGAGCTAGGGTTTGGTGCCTCTTCATCTTCCTCAAAATCATCTTTGCCCTAATTCGTAAGTATACTCAAGGCATAGGTATTTTGTGGTAAGCTATTTCATTTCAATTTACTTTGATATTGTAAGTGATTCGCTCTCGGTTGTGAGAGTGTTTTTGTGATCCCGGGTTGTGGAAGTCACAAGTTTCATTTGTGTATGATTTGACTTGTGAAGGTTTTTCACAAGTATTTCATAGTGGAAATCTTGAGTTAGGGTTTCTAACTCAAGTATCCGGAAGGGATCCGGGTGGTTGGGACGTAGGATCACCGGGAACAAGTCGGGGAGACTTGGGTGGATCCGAACCCAGTAACATCGTTTGTTTGCGATTGTTTATTTGTTGTCGATTATTTACTATTCCGCATTTCTGCATTAATTGGTAGACTTTGCACGGTAATTAGGAATTAGCCTCTTAATTATTTTAAAGTACTATTCACCCCCCCTCTAGTACTTGTACAGTAGCTTAGCAGGGCATTACATTTGGTATCAGAGCTAAGTCTATAGCTATGTCTGCCAACGACAACAAGACCGTTCATCCACCTTCCGACTATAGCACCTTCAAGAATCGTGAAGGAGCGTCTTCGGTGATGGAAGGACATTCCTCAACGAGGCCTCCATTCTTCAACGGTACCAACTACGGGTACTGGAAATGCCGGATGGAAACTTTCCTCCGGAGTGCTTCATTATGGAGGGCCACAATGAAGGAGTATGTCGAGCCCGCCGAAGAAGATTTCGAGAAGTGGACTCCCGCGGAGATCGCCGCAGAGGTAAGCAATGCCAAGGCAATGAACGCCTTGCAATGTGCTTTGGAGCCCGAGTATTTCAACAAGATATGCACATGTAAGAGTGCATATCAAATATGGAACTCCCTCCTCATCTTGCATGAAGGGACAAGTAGGGTAAGAGACTCTAAACTCGTTGTAGTTAATAAAGATTACGAGTTATTTCATATGCTACAGGGTGAGAAGATGAAGGAGTATTATGCTCGCTTCGTCGACATCACAAACGAGTTGGAGGCTCTCGGTAAGACCTACACCCAAAAGGAGAAAGTCACGAAGATTATCGATGGACTTCCTTCTAGTTGGGAGAAACGGACCTTCGCCATCGAGGAAGGTAATGATATGAAAACTTATACCGTTGTTCAACTAATGGGTACCTTGATGTCTTATGAGGTACGCAAGGATAGCAAGTTGAAGTTGCAAGAAAAGATGAAGTCCTATCTAAAGCAAGACGAGCCAAAGAAGAAGGCTATTGCTTTCAAGGCCGCTCCATCTACTTCCACATCGACCGATGATGAAAACTCGGAAGACGAGTTGGATTTGGAGTCCATGGATCTCATGGCCAAGAAGTTCAACCGGTTCTTCCGGAAAGGTAACTTCAAAAACAAATCGAAGTTCAATTCTTCTAACGCCTCCTCTTCTTTGTGCTTTAAATGCAACAAGCCAGGACACATGAAAGCGGAGTGTCCTCTAAACAAGCAAAAGGAGAAGTGGAAGGCGCCGAAGTACGACAAGTCCAAGAAGTACAAGAAAGGGAACAAAAAGTGGCTTGTTGGAACATTTACCGACTCCGATGATTCTTCTAGCGGAGAGTCGGATGATGAGCAAGTGGAGCAAGCACACATGTGCTTCATGGCTAGAGAGGAGCAAGATAAAGATTCCTTCTCCGATGATAGCGACAACGAAGGCGATGAGGTAACAATGGATGACCTTAGGAATGCTAATTCTCAATTGTGGTCTAAGTATACTAAATTAGTAAATAGGTATACTAGAGTAAAAGATGACTTAGCTAGCATTCAAACCTCGCCTAAAACTATCATCACCAACAACGACACCGTTGTTGAAGGGTTGAAGAATGAGATTGTTAATCTCAAGACTCAACTTGAACATGTTAGCATTGAGGATCCGGAGGAACACAAGATAGCGGATTTGACTTCTCAAAACTCGACTTTGAGTATTGAGAATGAGAATCTTAAATCTCGTGTTTATGTGCTCACATCGCAAGTATCCACTTTGGATGCTTCTATGCGTTCTCTCACCGAGAAATATGAGAACACATTAGGCCGAATTAATAAATTCAATAAGGGTAAGGACCATTTGGATAAAATCCTAAGTGACTTACTTCCGGCCAATCACCACATTGGCTTGGGGTATACGATGGGAAGTTCATCCAAATCGGCCACTACTTTTGTTAGGCCAACTTCCGGTGACTCAACGAGTGGTAGCAAACACTCTATTGGTAGTTCATCTACCAATGGTGCTTCCACCTCGTACACACCTTCATTTGGAAAGAAACCCACTTTGGGTGGACCTCCAAAGAAGGGGCATGCTTTTATGTACACCAATACCATGCCACGTAGGAACACACGTCCTACTCCACCGGCTCACACATATGATGATTTCTATGCTACACGTTCACGGGCACGTGCACACAATGTGAAACACCCTCATGCACGTGTTCCTCCACATGCATATGTACACCCACATCATCGCATGAATAATTATCCACATACACCATTTCATCATGTTCCTTATGCATATCCACGTCATGCATCACGTAGAAACCAACAACGCATGCATGCACCCAATAGGATGAGGGCTCCCAAAATATTCACAATTTGGAGCCCAAAGGACACAAGCATGGATGAAAAACAAGTTTACATGAATGCTTATTTTTCGGATGTTGTGGATAATGTCAATTATGTGGGGAAGTCTAAGTCCAGTTGGACTTGGCTTCCAAAGGTCTAATCTTTTGGACCCAATGACATTGGGTACCATGATATGAAATTTTCTATCTTTAGGTACTCAAGGAAAAGAAAAAGAAAAGGAGCAACAAAATTAAATTTAGCTCCAAGGGGAATTGGATACTCGATAGCGGGTGTTCAAAACACATGACGGGTGACGCTCAATTGCTCTCCGGAGTGGTTCCCATTGCTAATGGAAACCGCGTCATCTTTGGAGGCAACGAGAGCGAAACCATTATAGGTGTTGGTAAAGTGGGTAATCCTTCTAAACCCCTTATATGTGATGTTTACCTTGTTAAAGGATTAAACCACAATCTCATTTCAATAAGTCAACTTTGTGACAAAGGTTACAAAGTTAGCTTTGCGAAAGGAATGTGCCATATTTTAAGAAAAGATAATAATGAATTATTGTTTTCCGGCACACGCCATAATGATATATACATCCTAGATCTTCCAAGATCACATGAACAATGTCTTATTGCCAACACAAGTGAACAACACTTATGGCATCGACGTTTTGGTCATGTGAACTTTGGAACACTATTTAAGCTTTCCAAGTTAAACTCTATTAGAGGCTTCCATAAGCTAGTCTTTCAAAAGAAAAGTTTTTGTGACTCGTGTCAACGAGGCAAGCTTCCAAAATCATCGTTTAAACCTAAGAAAAGCATTTCTTCTAAGCGTACACTAGAGCTATTACATCTAGATTTATTTGGGCCAACTAGAGTTGCTTCATTAGGAAATGCACGATATGAACTTGTCATCATTGATGACTTTTCTAGGTTTACTTGGGTATTTTCATTATGTAATAAAAATGAAGCTTTTGAAAACTTCACAATTTTTGTTAAGAAAGTACAAAATCTCTTAGGAACCACCATTGTCACTATTCGTAGTGATCATGGAGGTGAATTTGAGAATGAGTCTTTTGAGACATTTTGTGATGAAGTTGGTATTACACACACCTTTTCATTCCCTCGCGCACCTCCTCAAAATGGTGTTGTTGAGAGAAAGAATAGGACGCTAGTGGAGTGTGCTCGCACTATGCTTGATGATAGCCAACTTGGCCATCAATTTTAGGTGGAAGCGGTACACACCGCTTGCTATGTGTTTAATAAAATACTTTTGAGGCCCGGCACTAAACAAACTTGTTATGAATTGTTGTTTGGTAGGTTGCCTCAAGTTAAACATTTTCGTGTTTTTGGTTCAAAATGTTTTATTAAGAACACGTATGGTAGTTTGGACAAATTCGATCCAAGATCTGATGAGGGGATTTTTGTTTGGTATTCCTCACATAGCAAAGCCTACCGGATATACAACAAACGAACCTCAACAATCGAGGAATCGCTTCATGTTTCATTTAATGAAGGATTTGTTCCAACGATAATTACTAATGATGATGACTCTATGGATGTCTTATATGATTCAATTGGTAATTCTAACTCTATTAATTCTATTGATTCTATTGATACTAACCCGACTAATGAAGTTGTTGAGAATGTTCCTAGTGATCAAGGAATTCCCAAACGGCTTCATACCGTTCGTGACCATCCTCATGAGCAAGTCATTGGCAATATCCATGATAGTGTCAAGACGCGATCTCAAGTCAACCACTTCGCTCATTGTGCCTTTGCCTCCTCAATAGAGCCAAAGAATGTTAATGAAGCATGCGAAGATAGCGCTTGGATCCTTGCCATGGAGGAGGAACTCAGTCAATTCGAGAGGAATGAAGTTTGGGAGCTTGTTCCTTTGCCATCGAAGAATCACACCGTCATAGGGACAAAGTGGATCTTCAAGAACAAGACCGACAAAAAACCAGTCGTCGTCCGGAACAAAGCTCGGTTAGTAGCTCAAGGCTATCGGCAAGAGGAAGGTATCGATTTCGAAGAATCCTTTGCTCCGGTAGCTAGATTAGAATCAATTAGATTACTATTATCTTTTGCATGCCATAAGGATTTTAAATTATTTCAAATGGATGTAAAAAGTGTGTTTTTAAACGGAGATGTTGTTGAGGAAGTTTATGTTTCTCAACCTCTGGGTTTTATAAATGAAAAATTTCCAAATCATGTTTTTAAACTTAAGAAAGCTCTTTACGGTTTGAGACAAGCTCCTCGAGCTTGGTATGACCGTCTAAAGAATTTTCTTTTGGATTTAGGATTTAAAATAGGAGAAGTTGATTCCACATTATTTGTTAAGTATTCGAATAATGATATAATTTCAGTTCAAATTTATGTTGATGATATCATTTTCGGTGCTACTAACTTTGCTCTTTGCGAAGAGTTTTCTAATGAGATGAAGGATCAATTTGAGATGACCCACATGGGTGAGCTCAAATATTTCTTAGGTCTCCAAATTCGCCAAATGAACGATGCAATGTTCATCCACCAAACGAAGTATACGGTGGAGTTGCTTAAGCGATTTGGAATGGAGAATGCCTCCGGGAAAAAGACTCCGATGAGCACGACTACACATCTTGATAAAGATGCGGGCGGAAAAGATGTAGACATACATCTATATCGAGGTATGATAGGTAGTTTACTTTATCTTACCGCAAGTAGGCCCGATATTATGTTTGTCGTATGTGTATGTGCTCGTTATCAGTCTCAACCTAAGGAGTCTCACTTAGTAGCGGTAAAGCGTATTTTCCGTTATTTAAGTTACACACTTGATTTTGGATTACTTTATCCAAAATCTAGCACGTATGAGTTAATCTCATATAGTGACGCAGATTATGCGGGATGCAAATCCGACAGGAAAAGTACTAGTGGCACTTTCCATTTTATAGGAAATTCTCTTGTCTCTTGGTTTTCCAAGAAGCAGAATTCTGTATCACTTTCAACCACCGAGGCGGAATATATTACCGCCGGTGCTGCGTGTGCTCAAGTTCTTTGGATGAGACACACACTTAAAGACTTTGGTATAAACTGTGATACTTGCCCTATCATGGTTGACAACCAAAGTGCAATTTGTCTCTCCAAGAACCCGGTACACCATTCCCGTTCTAAACACATAGATGTCCGACACCATTTCTTAGTTGATCATGTTGCTAAAAAGGACATCATATTAGTGTACGATGAAACCCAGAAGCAAATCGCCGATATTTTCACGAAACCCCTAAAGGAAGACTCCTTTGTGCGGTTACGTCGAGAATTGGGGATTATGGGTGAATCCGAGATTTAGGATTCATATGTTTTCAATAATCTTGCATGCTATTCATTTCAATATATTTGCTCATGCTAGATTAATTGAAATTTTCTGGATTTTTGTTGATTTTTCGGAATTTTCACTTGATTTGTGCGTAAACGTCAAATTTCAGATTTTCGATGTTTAATGGGGTAGTATAATGATTAATGAGAGTATTTCGATGTTTCGTCCAAGTGCGATTAGGAGAGAAATCAAATTTCAAAATATTCAATTTTTGGACTCTCTTAGTCGGTCAAAGTTCATTGGGCGACCGACTAGATTCAGTTCTAGTCGGTCAGTGAATGAGCTTAGACCGACTAAATCTTGTCAGGAAATTTGGCTTCAGTTACTGTTTACAACTAGTCGGTTCAAGCTCATTGACCGACCGACTAGATCGTGATCTAGTCGGTCAGTGCTTGAACTGTGACCGACTAGTTGTGCCAGGGGCTGTTGCGTCTTTTCGCATTCCGATCAATTAAAACTCCATCCAGTCGATTTCTTTCACTTCCAGTCGATCAAAAACTCTCTCCAGCTCGATAGCCCGCTTGATCTTCCTCCCTCTCCGATCAATTTCTGGCCAAACCCTCCGTCGCCGACCGTCGACCTCTCCTCCTAGGTGATCCTCTCTCCTCTCCTAGCTATCTAGGGTTAGTTTCTTAGCTCCTAGGCTTAGGGTTTGTTTCAATTTCGGCTAGAGCTGTATCTATTTCGACTTAGGGTTTCGGCTAGGGTTTAGTTCTCTAGGGTTTGCGATCTTTGCTTCATTGTGTTGATTACGTCGTGTCGTGCCGTGCTTATGGCCCGTACACGCATCCTTATCTGTCCTTCGAGCCCTTCACCGATGACCGTAGAGCCATCCCCTACGGATCCCATTCAAGCTCAACCCACGCGAACCTCTCCTAGACGCCGTTCGAAGACCACCCAACCCTCTTCGTCTTCGCCTCCTCTTAAGCGTAAGAGGACGGTGACTTCGAAACCCCGTGCCCAATCTCAGCCCAAGCCTAAGCCAGTGACTTTTCGTGCTCCCACTCCACCCGGTGCTTCGGATTCTAACACTGAGTATATTCCCGAGACCGAGACCCATAGGGATCATACACCTCCTAGGGATCAGCCTACGTATAGTTCCCGTCCTCGTTCTTCCACTCGTAAGCCTAAGGGAAAGGCTCCGATGCCGGTTGGCGGCGTCGATATTTCGTTGTGTCGCGACGACCCTATGTGTCTCGCGGCTTACAACCGTATCGAACACTACCCACTGTTTCTGAAGCATTTCGTTCAGTTTAGTAACTTCCTTGGCCTCGCAGACCTTCTGTCGTCTTCGGGTCTTATCGATTACCTTCGATATGACCCTAAGGCAAATCCTCACCCCTACCCTCGGTTAGTGAAGCTCTTCTATGCCAATAGGATTCGTGGTCAGTACGACGAGTCCCACTCGATTGAGACGACTGTTTTGGGGACTCCGATAGTCCTCACGGCAGAAATCTTAGGAGAGGTTTTGGGTATCTCCTCGTCTGGCCTTCTACCGTCTGACATTTCTGTTGATGATATCTCTTCACTTGATCAGGTCGTTCTTTCTCAGATTTTCCATGAGATTCCCCCCACCATGATTGGCGTTCCCTCCAAGTCCTTCAAGCCTAATGCCTGGGTCCTGAATTTGATTCTGAAGTCGTGCTTGCTTCCCAAGTACGGCTCCTCCTCTTTGACATCCCAGCCATTCTTGAAGCTTATCTATGCCATCTTTATGGGGAGCTCGATTAACTAGGCTCGCATTATACTCGATAAGATGGATTCTTTCGAGTGTATTCGCAAGTCCACGAAGTCGGCTCATATCCCATTCCCGTGCCTTCTGACCCTTGTTTTTCGCCACTTCCGTGTCACACTTCCTCCTGACGATGAGCATCCACTTGGTCCTCCTCTGAACACGACAGCCGTCAAGAAGTCTCTTGTGGCGCTCCGTCATGTTCAGAGGACGACACCTTCAGTGTCTGCCTCTGCTTCTGCCTCAGCTGCTCCATCTACCACTCTTGACGAGCTCGCACGGTCTGTTCGACGTGTGGAGTCTCGTTACACTCGTACCGAGGAGATTCTATCTCGTATAGCTCGTCACCTTGGTATTGAGATCCCTCCGTCAGTCTCTGACGAGGAGGAGTTGGATGACGAGAAGATTGAGGAGCTCGTTCGTGCTTCCACTCGTGCCCCCGAGGGCACTTCTGGTGATGCTGCTGCTGCTTCGTCTGCTGGTGCCCCCGAGAGCACACCTGTTGCCACCGCTCCTACGGTGGATGCTTCGACTGGTGCTCTCGAGGCCACTTCTGTTGATGCTCCAGAGGTTACCACTTCCGTCGCTCCTGTGGACACTACTGATGACCCGGTGACCACCTCCACTCCTGCAGAGCCTGCTGCTGCTGCAGATCCTGCCACTTCCTCTTGAGCTTCCTTGAGGACTCTCCGATGCTCCTTGGATGATATGTCTAGTGTGAGAGAGTTTGGGTAGGATAGAGTGGGGTTCTGGATGATTTTGACATTTTGATGTATTTTGTTGTATCTTCATATATTTTGGTGTACTCTGATGATGATATATGTGTGATATGATGTTGTATCTTTTGTGCTTCGATCGTTGGATCGCATTTTGTATGTTGACGGATGTATCTTTTGATGTACTCATGCTTTATATATATATATATATATATATATATATATATATATATATATACATCGATGTTGACATTTCATTATCTTGTGCACATTTAACTTTTTATATGTCTCTGATGTTTGATTTCGTCGCTCGACGATATTAACTTGGTTAAATAGAATTCATTTTATGAAAACATAGAATTTTTTTCTATGCACTAAATTAACCAAGAATTTTGATATTGGAGAGTATATTCCATAACTCAATTCGTAAAATTAATTTGAGTTTTGATGATTTTATTTATCGTTTTTCGACTTTGGTCTCATTGACACGCTTTGATTTAATTCGTATTTTTCTTTGGTGTCATTTGGACCGTAGCCGTATTCTACGACTCACATGCTTTTATTTGAAGCCATTGTTGTTGTCGTTGATCTCCTCCCAATCTTTTTGCTAATGCCAAAGGGGGAGAGATATAATAATGACATGTGCCTAAATGATAATTTAAGCATTTTTCCAAGAATCTAATTTGATGTGTTAGATTCAGGGGGAGTTAAGATATAAAAATTGGATTTCAAATCCGATATTTCAATAATGGATTCTCATTTTTATACTTTACTCGTCTGCTTGATGCGTATTAATATTATTAATTTTAGAATTAACGTGTCATCAATGCAGGGGGAGTAAGTAAATTACATTTGATTCATTATTTTTTATTATTATTTATGTTGGTTTGTCATCACCAAAAAGGGGGAGAATGTTGAGTATTGGACTCCCCGGATTTGGTTTTGGATGATGAACAAACATAAATATATTGTGAACTAACAATTTGTGAGCGCAGTTATGGAGATCGTCGCCAAATTCATACGAACATCCAAAGCGACGTCTCAAGATTTTTCAAAGCACGTGATCGTATGCCTAAAGCTTCGTTGAAGCTTTTGGACCATTTTAGAAGTCATGAATATTCGGATCGAAACTTTCGAAGACGGTTCGTCAAGTTTTATTTATTGTCTTTTAGCTTCGTCCGTAGAATGTTAAGCCTTGAGTAGGTCTTACGTTTTAATCTTCATAACGCTCCTATCTTAGACATAGGATCTTAGTAGAAGTCCATACTAACTTTCCCGAAGCATCGCGCTTCGTTTCGCGACTTCTTGTGCATGTTAGTTGGTTCAAGAAGAAGAACCAACCGACTAGATGGTGATCTAGTCGGTCGGCAATCCTTCTTGGACCGACTAGTTTGCTTTCTCAAATCATAGCTCTTTACTGTTTACAGTTAGTCGGTCTACGTTGACTTACCGACCGACTAGTTCGTAAACTAGTCGGTCAGTGATGCTTCTTAGACCGACTAGTTGAGCTTTCCCTGTACATGCCAATTTGAGCCTGAGCTACTGTTTATAATTAGTCGGTCTGTGTTCATTGATCGACTGACTAGTTGATGAACTAGTCGGTCAACTTTCCTTCTTAGACCGACTAGTTGAGCTTTACTATACATGCAAATTTTCACCTGACTTACTGTTTATCGTTAGTCGGTCTATGCACATTTGGCGACCGACTAGTTGGTGAACTAGTCGGTCAACATTTGTTCTTGGACCGACTAAATCAATTTGTGCTCAGACTTCAGTTTTATCTCTTAGTCGGTCTCAGTTGAGTAACCGACCGACTAGTTGTGAAACTAGTCAGTCAGCTACTCTTCTTGGACCGACTAGTTCCTTTTGTCTGAACTTCGACCTATTCCCTGTTCACTCATTAGTCGGTCTTCGTTGATTAACCGACCGACTAGTTGATGAACTAGTCGTATAGTGGTTGTGCTTTGACCGACTAGTTGGGTTCAGAATAGAGCCATTGGAGCTTTAATTGAAACGTTTTTCTCTCTCTCTTTCCTCTAACCTATATATACTTGTTTAGCTGCATTCATTGCACTCAAGGCTGATTATTGGAGAAGTTTAGAGATCAAAGAGAAAGCTATCATCTCATTTAAAGCTCATTCATTTCCCTCTCAAGAATCTCTTCCTCATTCATTTCAAAAGAGAGATTCATTGATTGAGAGCCTTCCAAGCCAAGTGCTTGATCTTAGGTCACCATCAACCTCATAGCTCTCCATAGCTGGTCTACATCTTGGAGCTAGGGTTTGGTGCCTCTTCATCTTCCTCAAAATCATCTTTGCCCTAATTCGTAAGTATACTCAAGGCATAGGTATTTTATGGTAAGCTATTTCATTTCAATTTACTTTGATATTGTAAGTGATTCGCTCTCGGTTGTGAGAGTGTTTTTGTGATCCCGGGTTGTGGGAGTCACAAGTTTCATTTGTGTATGATTTGACTTGTGAAGGTTTTTCACAAGTATTTCATAGTGGAAATCTTGAGTTAGGGTTTCTAACTCAAGTATCCGAAAGGGATCCGGGTGGTTGGGACGTAGGATCACCGGGAACAAGTCGGGGAGACTTGGGTGGATCCGAACCCAGTAACATCGTTTGTTTGCGATTGTTTATTTGTTGTCGATTATTTACTATTCCGCATTTCCGCATTAATTGGTAGAGTTTGCACGGTAATTAGGAATTAGACTCTTAATTATTTTAAAGTACTATTCACCCCCCCTCTAGTACTTGTGCAGTAGCTTAGCAGGGCATTACACAGTCGACTGTCCACCTGGGCATGTGCCTGTCCAACCTACAATAAGCGGCTGTTTGAGGGGCAGATTCTGCAGATTTTCAGTATAGCGGATCACTAAAACATCCATATGTGCCATTACAGATATCCAATTGGAGTGATTCAAGTTGGGTTGTAAATCTAACAAAATTTTATTTCAAATGAGCTTTTAATGGACATAAAATTCGAATTACAGAAAACTGACAGCAGTTTGAATCTGACTGATTGGTGCAGGAAATCTGATATCGGCTCACAAAAACAGTCATACCTTGAACTACAGATATCTGATTGGAGTGATTCAAGTTGGTTTGGAAATCTTAGTGAGGTAGCTAACAACTGCAAGTGGTTTGGATGAAAAATTCTAACTACAGAAAAATTGGCATCAGTTTAAAGGTAGACTGGTCAGAAAAACAGAATACAGCTTCAAACAGATTTGGGCCCTGTTTAAAAATAGTCGACTGCTAAAGGGTAACTAGGCCTCTGTGAGCACACCAGGCACCTGGTGATCCTTTATCAAGCCCTTGTTTTGAGTCAAAAGTTCATATTCATGTTTTGAAAGCCTAGACGCATATTGGGTCAACTAGAGGCTATACTAATGATGTGTATAGGTAGTGTATGTGCCTCTAAGTAGTTCTAATTCAAGGCTTAACATTCTAATACTCACAAAGAAGTAAATAATAAAATTACAATGAATGTCCTTACTTCTTCATGGTCTTGAGTCGTTTAGTTGTATGTCTTGAATGTGTTGGAAACGGAGACAGAAACCACCACTCTCTCTGTAAGGATCATTGAGACGATGTTGGAAATGGGTACAGTCAAGGATACATGCACCAGAGTGGTCTCAGGTGTCAGTGAGGAGGTGAGGACAGGAGGATCAGCTATCAAATCAGAAGTGAGGGCCTCAACTGATAGGGTTGGGTCCTCGGGAAAGATGGGAACAGCCGGCTCGACGATAGAATCAGAGACATGTTGGGCAACAGATGTAACATGGCCCTCAACAGATGTGGAGATAGAAGGGGTCACTGCAGGCTCAGACTCGTGCTAGGTGTGGGGGTGGCTCCTCAGTGTGTAATGGAGCAGCACCCGGCTACTGAGCAGGCTGCTGCTGGGCAGCCGGCTCATCATCGGGCTTTAGCTCGTAAATAGGAGGGATGTGCTCCTGCATGGAGGGATCCACTTGTTGAGTATTGGTGTTTCATACCAATCTTATTTTGATGATGATCACAACATTATGTTGTTGCTAATGAATCTCATGATTTAGTCTCTCAGCTTATTTCAAAGATATCTTTCTTGGAGACTAATCACTTGGTGTAAGGATGGTCATCTTGTGAAGAAGAGCCAAAGTTTGGACTCAAGGAGTGCCAAAGCTTGGAGATGATGGAGAGCTTTTCAAGGCATCAAGAATGAAGACTTAGACTCTTTTGAAAGCATTGTAATTCATGTAATTTACTTTATTGCTTTCTCTCTCTTTTGAGTCTATGGTTGATGTAATGCCTTGCTATATGGTTTACTCTTTCATGCTCATGCATCTAACCCTCTTAGTGAACCTTAGGATTATCATAGAATCCAACCCAATAGGTTCACTTCTTCTGTCAGTCGCCTGGTGAGGAAAAAACAGTCAACTGGATGATTACCAGTGGCCTGTAGATCCTTCTACAGTCGCCTGATATGCACTGCTCAAGTCAACATTTCTATTGACTCAAACTTGAGTTTTACGTACAGTCGCCTGTCAATCAGTTCCCAGTCGCCTGTAAACTTGCAGTCGCCTGAGATTTGGTCAACAGTCACCTGTCTAACGTAAGTGCAATCTCTGCATCTCTCTGTTTCTCTCCATACTTTACAGTAGTCGACTGATGAAGAATATACAGTCGCCTGACTATTCGACAGTCGACTGTAGTATTAACTTCAGTCGCCTGTGCAAAGAATTGGAGAAAGAGTGCAGCTCTCTGTTTTGATCCATCCCCTGCAGCAGCCGTCTGCTGAAGGATTTACATGCGCCTGTCCTGTTTATCAGTCGACTGTATTGACTTAGTCAGTCGACTGTCCTAGCTCAGATTATAGCCGTTGGATATTTTCTAGCCGTTGATCAGTCGACTGTCTTATGATCATCAGTCGACTGTTCCTGTTGTTTTCACCCAGTTTCTAGCCGTTGCAGATTTGTTTTTCTGGCTGTTTCTTTGGGTTTCTGGGCTTGATATAGGTTTCCTATATATATGGGTGTGCTGCCATTCTTGAGAACTCTTGACAACATTTGATAAACTCTTGATTCTATAGAAAATCTCAAGAGATCAATAAGCCACTCTCAAGCTCCCTCATTTCCCTCTAATTGAGCATTCAACTTTCTTCATGCATTGAAGTCCAGCTCAAGGGAAATCATCCAAGTGCTCTCAAGCATATTCCAACACTTGGAGATCCTCTTCCATGCCTTGCATTCATTCATGAGTAAGCATCTCAAGGCATAGGTAAGAGTATTTACTTTACAAGGTGTAAATTGTTTTCCTATTTCTCTTTGTGGGATTAGGATTTTCTCCTTGTGGGAGATTGTCTCTTTATGGGACTAGAGTGTCTCTTTGTGGGACTAGGAACTCTCTTTGTGGGAGTAACTCTCTTTGTGAGAGTTTGAGTGTCCTATTGTAGGGCTAACCCTAATTCTCTGAGTGGGATTTAGTGATTCTCTTTGTGGGAGTCGTGATCCTCGTGTAGGATTGGTTGGGTCCTTGTGTAGGGCATAAATCCTCTTTGTGGGGTATCTCCTTGTGAGATTTGTATTCACTTCTCTTTGTGGGATTATAGTGGATATTGGTGTGGCTGGACGTACCCAAGTTTGGGGAACCAGGGTAATTCTTTGTGTTTGCGTTTGGTTTGATTGTGCCATTTAATTCCTCTTGCATTTATAATTCCGCATCTGTAAGTTAAATTTTATTTGGACAATTTTATTGCCATTCCACTATTCACCCCCCCTCTAGTTTGTGTTGTTAGTATTGCAAGGGTTAGACGATCCATACACCACTCAATTTGCTGAGGGGCCACGGCTGTTAGCTTTGGGTTTGGGAGCACCAAATAATCAGCATTATAAGACACATGAAGGTAAACCCAGTGGCGGCCACCATGGGCCCTAATAATTTGCATGTGCGTCAGCACACGCAAGGATAGGGTGGTAGGGCCCATCGCCTCTAGAAGATCCTGGGAGAGGACTAAGTTTGCCCTAAGGGCGACAATGGTGAAAAATCCGCCACAACAGATGGGGCCCCCTCTGCAGTGTAGCAGCCCAACATAAACGATCACAGAAGATTTGTGCATGATTAATGGCGTAGGAGGGGCGAGAGGTGCCATCTGGTTGTGCCTCACAAGGGAGTGACATGCCCCCACAAAAGGACGAGCAAGACAGAGGACATAGTCCATGGCTTGTTCATGCATAGCATGGTGGTGGCAAGGTGGCGTTGAGCTAGCCTAAGGCAGTGGTGGATGATCGAGGAGGCCTTCGAGCGGCTAGTGCTGATGGAAGGCAACTCGAAAATCCTCTCCCAAAAGCATGTAGTGTAGATATCAGGAGGAGTATCCGAGCTGGGGCTATAGGTGGTCTCGACAGTGGGGACTGCAGGTCCGGAGTCCCTCGTAAGTGAATTCCATCTCCACGTCCAGTATGGAGATGCAATCCCCGCGTCGGTACGGCAAAGTGAGCTGAGGGCATCTAGGGTCAAGCAAATGTAAGTCTTTGCCTGAAGCCCTAGAAAATGCTCCCATCCCAGGTTTGCGTACACCTGCCTAACCCTTAGTAAAATGCCTAGTTGCTCTAAGGCTCCTAGGTCAGCGAATTTGGTCGAGACGATCGGGCGCCTAGAGTGGTCGGCAAAAGCGCGACGATAAGCTTCGTTTATGAAGGTGATGACATAGGTCTCTAGGGGGGCGTCTGGGCTGTGGGGGTGGCAGTGGTGGTGCAGTGGGAATCGTCTGACTCAGGGGGTGACATCCCCACTGAGGAGCCATCAGCCATGCGTTTCTTCCTAGTGCGTGGGGGTGAAGGACATGATGGTGGGGATGGGGTGGAAACGTGTGTGGCAGTGCATGGCCTAGCATGAGGGTCCCTCTGCGAGGGCTTCCTCTTCTTGGGATGCTGAGGTAGAGGGGTGGTGGTTGGAATGGTGTGGTGGTAGTGGTGGGTGTGGTGAAAGTGTGTGGAGGTGATGTGAGTATGGTGGAAGTGCATGTGGTGGTGGTGGTGCTGGATGTGTGTGGTGGTGGAACGGGAATGGAAGTGGATGTGGTGGTGGTGGTGCGATGCCTAGAGGAGGTCGGCTTGTGGGCCAATAACTTTTGGCGTAGACGTGGTGGCTGGGATGGAGATGTGGATGTATGTGTGGGTGGAGGACGTATAGGGGGTGGGGATGGCGGTGGTGGATGCATGTGTAATGCATGGTGAAGGTGCAGCGGAAGTGCGTGGAGCTGTCGTGGTAATGGTGGTGGTGGAAGCGTGTAGCAGTGCTGTGGGAGAGTGTGGAGGCTGAGTGCATGTGGGTGTGGTAGTGGATGTGTGTGGAGGTGCCATGGAGCGTGGCGGAGATGGTGACGATGATGATAAGCTGATGATGGCCCTGCGAGGCATCGTGTGCTCGTGCCACAAGTGATTTAATATATAATATAAATGAGAGGAAAGAGTGGACCCTTAGCAATGCGAGAGCGGTGAAGTGATATCCTCAAGCTGCAAGGTGGCGCTGCAGTCTCACCAGACGTCCCACCAACCAGAAATTTAATTTGGTCGATGTGGGGGTTGCGTTAGGGTGGGGAGGTGGGATGGAGGAGATTGGAGGAGGGGGAAGGTGATCGAAAGGGAGAGGGAGAGAGCTGCTTGGGGGAGGGGGTGGTGGTGCTCGGGGTCGAGAGGGGAGGGGGGTGGCGCTCGGGGGAGTTCAATCACCGGAGGAGAGGGGGGTTAGGGTTAGGGGGGTTTAGGGGAATGGGAGGATCGGGGGGGAGAGAGAGCGAGCGTGAGCGAGCGCGCGGGGAGGGGTCGCCAGCGGGGGTGGTGCTCAGAGGAGTTCGATCACCGGGGGAGAGGGATATTTAGGTCTCGGGGAAGAGAATGGGTCGCTCGCTTGAAATTTTGAGCGAGCGACCCATACGCTATTTAAAGGATTTTTCCCGAGTGGTCGAGTGCTCGGTGAGCGCTCCCGCTCGAGTGAATCGTCTCCCTTTTGCTGGGCTGGTCGCTATTGTTTTTTGTGATTCAAATCCCATGGACGATTTTCCCAGGTGACTCGGTCGAGTAGGTGGCTGCTCGGTCGAGCAGCAGGCTCCTCGACCGAGCAGCATGACGTCTCTGACAGACCGAGCAGGCAGAGAGCTGGGGAAGTTTTTCCCTCCGACTCGGGTGACTTGTCATGCCCCGCTTCCCAAAAGTACGGAGGCGAAGCGTGACTAAGGCCCGCTTAGGCCGGGGCTGAGAGCCCAGACCCAATAAGCGTCTGTGGTATTCCAAAACGAAGGAACAGGTCCCTGCATGTTAGTACGGAACAACAAAAGTACTGAAAAGAGATATCATTTCATTTTATTCCAAAAATAACATCCAAAGTACGGAAAGTCTAAAATGCCGGAAACGGCTACAACTGCGGAAAGGAAACTACCGGTGCAAGCACCCAACCTAGTCAAGAAAGCAAAAGGTGCTACACACCCAATCTAAACTGAGAAAGAAACTCTAGATCAGTAACGAGAGGCCTCTAACTCTGGTCCTCCTCTGGGTCGTACTCCGGATCAACGTCCTCCGGCTCTTCGTCTGCTGGCAAGTCAGCCTCGTCGACGTACTCCGGCTCAACACCTGACGTACAGCACCAAAGAAGGAAACTGTACGTCAGGTAAAGTCTACAAAAAGTGGTTAGACTCTACTGCAAGTGTATCAACTTTTAAACAACGATTTACTGGTTGATTAGCATGCTGGGGTTATAACTGAGTAACAAAAGAAGTAATGTAGCAGGAAAGTAAAGCGTAACAAGTAGTAGTCGTAGCGTGTGATACCAACTATGGGACTAACCTACAGGTGTCAAGACAAGTCGGGACATGACGGGACAAGACGAGACAAGACAAATGAGACACGAAAGGTTTCACGCCTTACGGTTCGAGGGGGATCAGACCCTCTTGTCGTGCGCACGCTCAACCCAACCCCAAACCCCAAGAATGACAAGACAAGACAAACACGACAAGGGATCACTCCCTCTAGCTTGGCGAGTGCACTATTGCCCTCTGGGCTGTGTATCACGACAAGGGATCACCCACTCTAACTTGGTGAGTGCCCTATTGCCCTCTGGGCTGTGTATCAGTACAAGGGATCACTCTCTAGCTTGGAGAGTGCCCTATTACCGGCAGGCTGTGCAAGACGGGACGTGACGTGACAAGACAGGAAGGGTTATTCTAGGGTGTCCACACACACGCACACACATGATAGCCCTATGATGTCAAAAGTTATTGTTGTCAGGCTCAGACTTCGTCGTCAAGTCTGAGCCGTCAGGGGTCGTCCCGGACGCTATCATTTTACGTCCGGTTCTCTTTGTTCACAGTTATCAGTTCTAATCAACTAAGGCCTAAGCACGGCCAAAAGCACAAGTGGGATACACTTGCCTGCGATGGCGAGTGTGTCGTCCTCTTGAAGCGTCTCGTCCAAGCGTCTCGTCTGCGGAAGTCCGTCTAAAATAGCGCCACAGCGACGGTGTCAGGTCTCATTTTCAGAAATTCCTATTAGGGTTCGTTTCTAGGTTATCGGGACTATCCTATTCGACAAAAGTCACATTTTGATATTTCAGCCTAATCGACGATCTATCCTATGTGCACAGTCAACAAAGTCCATTCGTCGATTTTCTATGTTTGTACAACGTTTTACTGATGCTGGAAATAAATTTTAGTTCAAATTGTCGACTTTTAGTTTAGGGTTCAATTAGCTATTGTGGGGGTTTCTACGAGTTCGGGGGACCAACCTTTACCAGAGTTCGTCGTAGGATGGAAGTCGTGTCTGAACGGAGAACTCCTCAGCGTCAAATCTGGTCCACGCACGATTTCCCAAAAGATGAAACTTGCGACGAAGGCCTACAACGTGTCGTAACGTCGTAGACGGCAATTCCACGAAGTAGAACACCCAAGTGGGGCCCACAGCAGTGCTAGGAGTCAATGGGGGACCCACAACACTTCTGGAGAACTTGGGGGGCCCACGATGGCAAGCAATGCGACGGATGTGGGGTTGCGACGAAGATCGTCGGTCGCAGCTAGCCGGTGCGGGGGTTTCTCTTGGTCAGATCGAGAGGAGCTCTCGGTCGGGCGACTTACAGCGCAGCGGAGGCGGGGCTTGGTGCGGAGCGAGGGGTTCCCTCGTTCAGACCGAGCGGACCTCTCGATCGGACACAGCGGGTGCAGGCTATGCAGCTCTTGGGGGCGATGCGGAGCGGGCTTTCGGTCGGTGCGGGCGAAGTCTTCGGTCGGGCGCTTGGGCGGGGGTTTCAACGAAGCGAGGTGCGGAGCGGAGCGGGGTGCGGGCATTGCCTTCGGTCGTAGCGGGCGGATGCGGGCGGTCTCTTCGGTCGCAGCGAGGCGCTGCGGGTTGCAACGGAGCGGAGCGGAGCGCGGGTGCGGGGCGGCCTCTCAATCAGACCGAGAGAACTGGGGCGAATTCCTCGGTCGGACACGGCGGCGGCGGCTGCAACGTTGCGACGAACTTTTGGAGAGTGTTTTGACGGCTAGGGTTTGGGTGGCTGCGAAAATAACTTAGCCTAGGGTTTATTTAAAGAATAGAGGTTGTGGCTAGGTCTAGGGTTTTAGAAATAATTTAAAATATTTAAAATAATTAAAATAGCTAAAACAACTCTCCCTCTCCCTCTCTCACGCATGGGGTGTGGCCAAAAAATGTGAGACTTGGTCAAAAATTATTTTAGGGAGTTGTATTATAATAGGAATTTTATTAGAATTAAAATACCTTTAAAAGTAGGTTTTAAAATTATTTAAAACTTAGTCAAAATGGAAAATAGGTCAAATTAAGTCTAAAAATTATAAAATTAATATTGGGGTGATCGGGGCGACGAAGGAAAGAGAACGAAGAAGACGGATCTAAATTTCGACGTCGAGAGACGAAACTAAAAATAGAAACGTCTCGCGTCAAAACAGAAAGTCATGATGTCACATCAAATAAGATAGAAACGTGGAAGAAAGACTCGAGAAATATCGTTCCAAAATATCTCCACAATCTAATACTCTCAGAGACGATCACAACGACATATCACACAAAAATGTTCAAAATCAAATAGAGTCTAAAATAAACACGTGCACGATCAAGAGCACGTGCACAAAGAAAGTACGATCGGAAACCGACCGTTACATGACTCCTAATCGGTTGAGTAGGAGGCTACTCGGTCGAGCAGGATGCTACTTGACCGAGCAGCATGAAGGATTTGTTTGACCGAGCAGCCCAAGGGATTTCCACTTGAAGAGGGCTACTGACACTCAGGCCAAGTAGCTAGGCTACTTGACCGAGTCGACTCGACTCCACCTTGGACATGCTCGCTCGACCGAGCTCGACCGAGTAGGCAGCCGACTCGGGCCGAGTCAACGTGGGCCCATACGCGAGATGCACGGT